>JASAMZ010002418.1:0-11320 GCA_030248115.1 Linhomoeus sp. GSCO2_2
ACCTCTGCGCGCCCTAAAAACTCCACTAGGTTCCGCATCACTACCCCCTCCCCTTCCCCTAGTGCCCCACCCCCCCCCCCCCCTTCGGCACATCTGTTTCTTCAAAGGATGCGCTTTTTGTCTGGGAGTCAGTGCAGTTCTACTGACTGACGGCTCTCGCATATGGCTCTCGTTTGCAGGAGGCGCAGGCTGCGATATGTCTCTCTTCGGGCCCTTTACAGCCCTATAGGTTGTAAGTAAGAAGCCGCCCTCCCAGCTAGACATTGACTAGGGGTGCTAGTTCACCACTGTTGCATTCTGTGAGTGTGGCACATTCTGTGTATTCAGAGTGTGGCGATTCTTGGCTGGCTGACAGAGGAATTCACTGGTCAGAGCACTCCTTTGCTAGGCGTTGTGTTTGAAGCCATTTGAGGCTTTGCAACAGCCAAAATGAGGAGAAGAAGGGACCATTGCTGCATAGCGGCTTTGCTGGTAGCGATTTGTTGTCACACGGGACAGTGCGGGCCTCTCGGCTGGCTGTTTGGATCTAGCGCGACAAGAGACCAACGAAATGGCGACAGTTTGAAGGTACGGTAGTAATATGAAAAGTGAGATTAGTAGAAGTTGTGTTTATCTAGCGACTTTGGACCATATGGAGGTTACAGTATAGCATACCGCGCTTGTAACGATCGCATAACGTGCCTACCACGTACCTAATGTTCCTACCGTCGTTCCGCGCACATTACTACATGTACATGCCCCTCTATTATTATGGCATTTCGAAGTCTGCGCAACGCTAAGATTCTGAATCTGTTTCGCAGGTCGCCTGAACAGTTGTCTATCGCTCGCAAGTCTGTAGGCATCAATAAGCGTACAAGCAGTTGAAGTTTTCTTGCCGCCGGCCGTTCCCACGACTATCGTTTACCGTCTGACACACTAACGCCGTTGTTTGTTTACCCGTTAGACGCTCACTATTTTGAGAGGGGGAGGAGCGGAAGGAACAACTGAAAGAGACTGCACCTAAATGAGTATAGAGCCGTTTCGAAACAACGCTTCAAAAGTTGCATCGACGTTCTTAGAACACGCCCCAGCGCATATTATACATGCAAATTCAACAGTTTTGAATGAAACACGCAACAGATTGCTGTAGAGTCACAATTTCGCGTTTGCAATGAGCCCACGCAGAAAGAAAAGTGCGCTTGTTCGCATTCTGCTGCAAAGAAATAGAGATTCTTCAGCCGCTAAAACTTTGTCGCGGATTGTCAGCGCATCATCCCCCAATACTTCTTTGTTTGTTGCTTAAAAGCACACTGATCATTCCTCTTCACTCTAGGCGCACCCAATGAGCCCCAGCTTCGACAAACCGGTTCTCAACAGGGTCAAGAGGCAGGCCTACGAAGTCTACATCGCCGGCGACACCAAAGTCACGGTGCGTTCGCTGTAGCCGCGCTTTACAGCTCCTCCGTAGATTACAGTTCCGGCTACCGTATCCGTGGAATCCAGGTCGACAGTCAGCCGGAGATGAGCCGCGGCCCCTGGGACCAGTGGCGGGAAATTCGCGAGTGTTCCCGCTCCTGCGGAGGGGGAGTCAAGATCGAACAGAGGGAATGCCAGTGGGTGACACAGACCAACTGTAATGTAATTACTACAATTAGTACAGTAATTAGTACAGTAATTACTACAATTAGTCACCCGGGGACGTATTCTCAATCACTGTATAGTATGGGGTGCTACTGGATCAGGGGAGGTTCTAATTAGAGGGGGAATTCGAACCCTCTACCCAATCCACAACGCATACGCGAATGCCGCACTAAAAGTAGGACTACCATGCATGCACTGAATAGCGTTACTGAAGGCATATTTGCTACATACTACAGGTGTACTACTGTAGTGCCAAGTGGTACACAAACAAATAGTAGAGTGCATAGGGTAGACCGCAAGCATATGGAAGGGGTTGGGCGTAAAAGTCGCTCGAAACGTTTCACATCGATTTTTTCGCCGCGCCCGAGCGCGGCGAGTATATATACGGACGCTTTTGTCTGTGGGTCTGTGTGTCTGTGTGTCTGTCTGTCTGTACGGAACAACTAGACATGACGGTTAGTGCCACCCAATGGAGTCGAATGCGCTGAGTAACGTGCCGTTGTCCGTTTCTGTTGCTAATTTCTCTATTTCGAGATATTTACAATTAAAATATGAAAATGCCGAAAATGACACTTTTATTTACAAGTCGTATCGGCAAAGTTTTTGCTGAAATGGAAAGGGCACAAGACGCGATGAATTTGTGACATAGTTTCGGATTTTGGAATTTACGAAATTAGGGATATTTTCAAGGTTTTTGTCAAAATTCCCAAATTTCGAACAATTCAAACAGCTTATATTTCAAAACTTTTTTGCACCGATATATCGAGCATAGTCTGCCAAGTATTTAGCAAATAGTTTCTGCAATTATAATTAACAAAATTTAGAATATTTTTAAGGATTTTGTTAAAATCCCCAAATATCGACAATTTCAAACAGCTTAAATTTCAAAATTTCTCTTCACGGATGTGTCGAACATAGTCTACCAAGTATTAATCAAATAGTTTCAGATTTTATAATTAACGAAATTAGGTATATTTTCAAGAGTATTGTCAAAAATCCAAAATTTCGACAATTTCAAAAAGCTTAAATTTTATAATTTCTTTGCGCGAATGTATGGAGCATAGTCTGCCAAGCATGTAACAAATAGTTTCAGATTTTAGAATTAACGAAATTAGGAATATTTTTAAGGGTATTTTCAAAATTCTCAAATTTCGGCAATTTCAAACAGCTTAAATTTCAAAACTTCTTTGCACGGATGTGTCGAGCATAGTCTGCCAAGTATTTAGCAAATAGTTTCAGAGATTATAATTAATGAAATTCAGGATATTTTAAGGGTTTTGTCAAAATCCCCAAATTTCGACAATTTCAAACGGCTTAAATTTCAAAGTTTCTTTGCACGGAAGTATCGAGCATAATCTGCCATGTATTTAACAAATAGTTTCGTATTTTATAATTAACGAATTCACGTATATTTTCAAGGGTATTGTTAGAGTTCCCAAATTTAGACAATTTCAAATAGATTAAGTTTCAGAATGTCTTTGCATGGTTGTGTCGGGCATAGTCTGCCAACTATTTAGCAAATAGTTCTATATTTTATAATTAACAAATTTAGGGATATTTTCAAGGATATTTTTCTCAGAATTGCCAAATTTCAAACAACTTAAATTTCAAAATATCTTTGCTTGGATGTACCGGGCGTAGTATGTCAAGTAATTATGAAACAGTTTCAGATTTTAGAATTCAAGAAATTAGCGATATCGTCAAGGGTTTTGTAAAATATGGCAGATTTCGGCATTTTCAAATGGTTATAACTAAGCAATATTTTTCCATGTATGTGTCGTGCAACGTGTGTTTTACCACCTATTCGATCGAACACGAAACGCGGCAATTACTGTGCGGTTCTGCAATCTACAGCAACTGTGTCGTAACCGCCCGCATTTGTGACCCAAAAGAAAAGGGCGTCGTCCCATTTAGACCCTCTTCATTCGAAAGTGAACCTGCGGCGAACATTCCTGATCCATTTATGGATCAGTACCCACCAATACGAATCTTATAGGCAACGATTGCGAACTACCTTTGAAAACTCGAGGTAACTGCGGCGAAACTCCCCGAAGAAATGCCCAACTTTCTATTCTGACGCACTATTGAATATACTCCTCAAATGCACAACACACTATGCAATGCCAATCAACCATCATCGGGTACCCAGTTTTTACTCTAAGCTTGTTCACATTTCGAATAACGCAACAATGCTTGCTTTCAGAGGAGCCTCTCCAGAGGAGTGCAAGGGCGCCTCCAAGCGCTACGTCTCCTGCAACCAGGACGTGAGTGAAATGACGACAATCTACTGGCTTCAGTCATGCAGAGGGGGGTGGGGGGGAGAGGGGGGGGGGTGTGCTTGCCTACTACCCTCCCTGCCCCCAAAATACCCCCACCCGAGACGATTTTGAAAATTTGTCTGCGGAATGTGACTTCGAAGTGTCGCCTGCGGCCGTTATGCTATATTTCGTCTATTCATGGCGATGTTTTGGTACTTTTGAGCTCTTTCAGCTATAGTTTTAGTCCTTTTAGTTGCCGCCTTCACGTTTATGATAGAATCGACGTCTCCTACCTAGCTGGGTTTTTTTGGGCCATAGTGGGGGCCATGGCCCCTAGAATTTTGGACGGGGCCCCGAAGATTTTTGGTTAGGGGCCACGGTTTAACAGGGGTATCCCTGTTGCGACAACTCAAAATTAGCTCTTTTACAGAAATTTTGGCCCATTTGGCCCCCAAGCCCCAAACGAAAAAAAAACCTAGCTACCTAGCAACATGCTGCAGTACAACCAACCCCATCTGTGACAATGGAACTTCAGAAATGCCCCGAGGGCAGTATCGACTTCCGCCTGGAGCAGTGCCAAGCTTTCGACGACAAGCCGCTCGAGAGCAAGTACTACAAATGGAGGCCCACAGGGCCGGACAAAGGTTTGTATGGCTTGGACAAGCCAATTGTCCCGCCAATGGGACAAATACGTATTTGTCCCGTCCGCGGAGCAAGTGTACTTGGCGACATAATGCCGATGGTCTTGTGTCCGTGGAGCGAACAAGTAGCATTATATCGAAGAAAGGAACATAAGATGTCGCCCAATTGGTAATAAATAAATTGCTCGCTTTACCTCTTCAGACCAAAGTGAAATAATGCGTCTGTTTGGTCTGCGAGGCACAGGCGCCTTGCGAGCAAAACGAATGACTGGAATGATTACAAACCTTGCGAAACTTGTCTGTCCGTCAAAATTTAGCCACCAGACAATTACAGCGAAACAAAATCCGCCTTTAGCAACGGTGTGACCAGCTTGAAACTACGCTACTGCATATTACAGTGTCCATTGCGCGTTTCAGCGGCCGACCGCTGCTCCCTGACCTGCTCAGCTGTAGGAGAGGAATTTTTCTACGTGTTCGAGCCCAAAGTCGTAGACGGCACCAAGTGCGACAACATGACCAACGACATCTGCGTCGAGGGCTTCTGCCTGGTGCGTGTTTTGCGTGCTGTGCGTGTTTTGGTCATTGGCTAATTACTATTTTGCGCCCCAAGCGCCACGACCATGACCCAGAAAATAACGCACGCAGTATTCGTGCGTGGAAATGACATCAGTGGCTTAGCCGGGGGGGGGGGGACTTTGGGAGCAAATGACCCCCCATAAGTAATTTTCGCCTGCGGCGCTGTAACTAATGAAACTTTTCAAGCTTGCGTGGCTCGAAATTGTGAAAATTTCACCTGCGAGGCTCTAGATAGTAAAATAATGTCTGCGGCGCTATAAACAGTGAAAATGTTCCCCTGCGCGGCTCTGAATGCTGAGAAATTTGCCTGCTGCATAAAGTAAAAAATTTTCGCCTGCGGCGCTGTGTATAGTCAAACTTTCGCCCGCGATGCTGCAAATAGTAGAAATGCTGCCATCAAACCCTCAAATTGTGAAATATCAAATGCCTGCGGTGCTTACTTGCGCGTATTGGCACTAAAACAGCGAAATCATTTGCACCCACCGTTTGAACTTCTTTTGCCCCTCCCGCTTGCCACTCTTGGCTGCGCCCCTGAGTGGCATTACAGTATCGTAACTCGTATAGTATTTTAGCCGCTGGGCTGCGACGGTCAGCTTGGATCGAGTCTCCGAGAGGACAAGTGTCTCAACTGCGGCGGAGGGGGCGCCGAGTGCAAGACCATCAATCGGTTCTTCGACGAGGTGCAGTGTCTTTTTAATTTGAATAATATGTGTAAGTAACTTATGGCGACCTACTGTATTTTGTACGTTTGCAGCGCATCACGGGCAATCTCAGGCAGTACGTGAAGATGTTCGACCTGCCCACCGGAGCCACTTCCATCAGCGTCAAAGAGAACAGGCCCTCGCTCAACAGCCTGGGTACATACCTATACCGTATATACTCTAATAAGCGCCCATGAAGGTCTAAGAAATATACCCCACCCCTTCAATTGTACCCCTAACTAATGTACTGCAGTATAAGGAAGGCATACTGTGCGCATGTATACTGTACTATGGTACTACCTACTATGACAACTCTACGTAGTGAATACATCTTTGAGACATATGTTATGGATACCTAGTGCATCGTACATCCCCTATAGTCTATATCCCCTATAGGCTATAGAGAGCTTAAGAAATATGCCCCAGAGAAGCATGCTAGAGTATTTACGGTATGTACTCTTTTACGGACGCACACAGCTCATCATACGACCACTCGCCGCGCTTGTGACTTCTTATCTCATTCAGCCATCACCAACGGCACCGGCCACTATCTACTCAACGGCGGCTATCGTTTCGAGGTCTCCAGCAAAACGCTGAACATCGCAGGCACTCGCTTCCACTACCAGAGAAGGAAGCAGAATGGGAAGAGCTTTGAGGAACTCTCGGCCAGGGGACCCACTACAGAGGACCTGCGCATTATGGTAATAGTTCGGGACTCGCTCACCCGCTGCGCTTACTCGCCCAACTCCACTCTGCACTGACAATCGGGCTCCGCTGCACGCGCCCGATCGGCCGCTTGACTCGCCTCGCGCTCCTCTCACGAGCTCACCTGCTCTGTGCACTCACTCCCACTCCCACTATCACTCCACTCCACTCCCAATCCGCTCCCACTCTACTCTAACTCCGCTCCCACTCTTACTATCACTCTCACTCCTACGCCCACTGACCACTCGCACCCCACCTTACTCCTACTCTTACTCCACTCCCACTCTTGGTCCCACTCGCGCATAGGTGCAGGCCACCCGGAGGCCGGGGGGGGGGGTTCTTCTTAAGGAAAATTTTCGAGAGGGGGGGGGGGGGTCCCGGTACCCGGAAAATCAATTTAGAATGGCCAAAAATGTGCCTTAAAATGCCTTATTTTGGTCAAAAACACGCTAATTTGTGCATAAATAGACGAAATATAGCGCCGCAGGCGAAAATTTGGACAAAATAGGACCAAAAACTACCAAAAATACAAGAAAATTTCCGAAATTTCCGGATTTTTTTCCGAATTTCGGATGCCAGGGGGGGGGGGTCTCCGGAAAAATTTCCTGAGGGCCATGGCCAGGGGGGGTGGTTCCCCCCCGTCCCCCCCCCCCGCCTGCAACTATGCACTCGCGCCTAACTCTCATGCCACGCCACTCCCACTCTTACTCCCACTCTTAGTCCCACTCCCACCCCACCTCACTCCTACTCTTCCTCCACTCCCGCCCTTGCTCCCACTAATGTTTCTCACCATGCCACGCCACTCTCACTCTTACTCCCACTCTCACTCACTACCACTTCTACTCCCACTCTTACTCCACTCCCACTCTTACTCCCACTCGTGCTTCACTGTCACGCCACGCCACGCCACTCCCACTCTTACTCCACTCTTACTCCACCGTGAAACCACGCCACTCCCACTCTCAGTTCAAATCCCTTCGCCACTCTTACTCCATTTCCACTCTTACTCCCTCTCCACCCCCCTAGGTCCACACAACTCATCACGCATTCACTTGCACTGCCATCACTGTTTTCTAGTTAGCCCAACCCTTCGGCTCCCAAGACTTCGCCATCCAGTACGAGTACTCGCTGCCTCTCAAGGACACCGCCTACGAGTACAGAGCTGGGCCCTGGAGCGACTGCAGCGTCGCCTGTGGAAAAGGTTCGTTCGTATGCATGCAGTTTTTATTGATTGATGGAAAAAGTATGATTACTAAAAGACGCATCAATGCAGGTGAAGAGTAATTACTACTTTACACGCCACGAGGGTCCTACTTATAGGTTATACCTTACCATTGACAAGTTCAATTACTAAACTACTATTTTTAACATGTAGATTACCACTTTGTAAATTCAATCACTAAACCATGCCCCAATGCAGGCGAGCACACGCGCGAGCTCCGCTGTCACGACGTGGAGAGCGGCGCGGTGGTGGCGGAGGAGGAGTGCGACATGGTCAACGCCACCAAGCCCCTCTTGAACAAGACTTGCGAGACTGTGGACTGCGAGGCTGAGTGAGCTTTTTCGTTTCAGTTTTTGCATAGCGAAACTCGCGTGCGGTCTTATAGGCAGCGACGCTTTGTGCGTAGGTCGCGCTTGATTCGTGACGGTAAACGAATGGAAGTCTAGTTTTTTCCCCATTCGGGTCAGCGTGCTTTGATGCAGGGGCTCCTGCACATTATACTACTGCGCTTCAGGTGGTTCACCGGCGACTGGGAGGAGTGCTCGCACACCTGCGGAGAGCTGGGCTGGCAGTACAGGGTGGTCTACTGTCATAAGGTTGGTTGACTTTTGCTACTGTAGCAACTGGATGATTGTATTGAAATACGGCTCGTTCTGTGCCACTAGGTGTTCGCAAATGGCCAGCGTATGACGGTGGGAGACGAGGAGTGTGAAGCCAACAGCGAGAGACCCGCCTACAAGCAAGAGTGCAACCGTTTCGACTGCCCAATGTGGAAAGCTGGACCATGGAGCGGGGTAAGCATTTTATTGACTGCTTGGAAACACCACAAATATTCCCTATTGCAAAATTCGTACGAATTTGAACGACATAAAACGCCACTCGACGTGTAAACCACTACATATCTATGCATTCTTCTGTGTATTCTTTGTATAATTCTATTTTGCAAACTTTATTACAGTGCAGCGAACCCTGCGGCGAGGCTTCCCAATACCGTAGCGTGACGTGCGTCAGTCAAAAGGCGGGAGAGGATATGGGCAAACTGCTAGCCGCAGACAAATGCCTGGCCCCCGACGAGCCCGAAAATACCCAGAGCTGCAACCTGGGCCCCTGCTTTGGGCTGAAGTACAAGACGACGGATTGGGACCTGGTGCGTGTTTTAGTTATTGGTAATTGACGATATACACGCCGCATTTCGCGCACCACTGAAAGCGAACACGAATGCAAGTAGTGCGGCGAACCTTACCTAGGGAGTCCTGAAGGATGCTCCCCGTGTTGGTGAAATGTAAGCTGGCACTAAATTTAAGCTTAGCTTGGCCTAAGAATAAGTAGCCTAAGCCTACGTTTAGCCTAAACCTGCGCTTAGCCTAAGCTTAGCCTAGATTAAATTTTAAACTTAGGGTAGGTAAACAACTCAAAACTGAACTACATACGAATGTCTAGAACTCTAGGATACGTTGTGGGACGCGCTGTAAACATTATAACGACGCACATTGAATTACCTAGATGCCCCTTAGGGTGCCGCGTTAATGGGGCGCGTTTTACTCATTGTGATTGCCAATCGACGCACCGCGCGCTATACACAACAAGTTATTCTCTCTTTCTGCAGTGCGCCAAGTGCAACGACACGACGGAGACGCGCAAGGTGAGCTGCGAGGACGACCAGTCGAGACGCTACAAGCTCAACAAGTGCGAGAAGGAGAACGGGGAGGCGCCTGCGGATGAAAGGTATGTACGCCCTTCACTCCACAGTTCTAGCCACTTGACAATTGCTATTGTAGACCCTTGTCCAGTTGACAGGAGACATGAGCGTCCGCCATTGCGCATGATGCGTGGCATATTCAGTCCAAGCAAGGAATTAATACACAACTTACCCCAAGTGGCACTCGAATCTTACACTGACTGATCTCAAAGCAGGCTAGATTGCAGTAGCCAGTTCTAACCAATTGCATGATCTACACTGATTTACGAACATACATATAGGACCTTCCACTGCCATATCCCGTTTGGCAAATTTGTCTGTTTGACAAGCCCTCTCTCCACCCCAATCACCAAATCATACCTCCGTTTGCCTACTGTAGCCACCAGGCTTGCCATTGTCCCAGGATTTTGCCATTTATCTTGTCTTTGTAGTCGTCCTCGTCATAGCAAATTGTCTTGTCTTTGTCCATTCCAGGCCCTGCAACGTCACAGTCGCCTGCGACTACGACTGGCACACCAGTGAGTGGTCGGACTGCAGCACCGACTGCGGCCATGGCCATCAGACGAGGGCCGTCGTCTGCGCCATCGACATGCTCGGGCAGCTCGAGGTACTCTAATAAACACTCCCCACCTCGAATAAGCCCAACCCCCCCCCCCCCCCCTTGAATTTGTACACCCCATCCTAGAGGGAAGTTTAGCTAATTACCTCCCTCCTCTCACTCCAGTTAGATTAGTGCCCCTGCCTGATATACTGTGAATACTCTAATATGCCCCTCTCGAATAAGCCCCCCCCCCATTTCCCATCAGTACCCCTTACCTAATGTACATTACTGCATGTATGTGCGCTGTAAGGAAGGGATACTGTATGTCGTGTTGTATGGTATACTGTACTGTAGTACTGTACCATAGTTCTACTACAACTAGGTACAGTACCTGTGTAGGTAGTGAATATGTCTGTAGTACAAGGTATGTTAAGGAGATATTCAGTGCACGGATGGTAAATTCTGCATGGCTTACGTATCGTACTGTACCTTGGGCTGCCGGAAGAGGGTTCGAAATAATAAACCCTCTTGAATAAGCCCTCCCCCCTTCAATAGTACACCCATCCTGGAAGAAAGTTGCAACATCTGGGTCTATTAAGGTAGTGACTGTGGGTTTTGACCACAAGTTATCGTGGATAACTTTGCAGATGATGGACGAGTTCCACTGCAAGTCCCAGAAGCCCAACGCCACCCAGAAGTGCACCAACGAGGCCAACTGCACGGGCACATGGTACACCGGGCCCTGGACAGAGGTTAGAGTGAACTTTTATGTGCTTGTGATTTTTCGATTTAAGTGGAATGCATGCTGTGAACCTTCTCTCAGTGCTCCGAGTTCTGCGGCGGTGGCAATCAGTCCAGGAACATCGTCTGCCTCAACTACGACGACGAGCCTGTCCCCGAGTGGTGCGACGAGGAGCAGAGCCCGGAGACGGAGCAGAAATGCAACGAGGAGCCCTGTCCTGGTGTGTCTTACTTTTCTGTATGCTGCGCTTTCGTTCTCCATCCTTTCTCACTCGCCGCATCCTTCCTCCTCGCATGTTTTCCCCCTCGCTCCCTCCCTCTCTCTCTCTCCCTCTCTCCCTCTTTCTCTCTCCCCTCCCTCTCTCCCTCTCTCCCTCCCTCCCTCCCTCACTCTTGTCACCTAACGCTACATTTCTTACCTGACTTTTGAACCAAAGATATTGTATTTAGCATTCCTAGTCTATTCCAGTGGACTGCCAAACGACGGAGTTCGGCTGCTGTCCTGACAACACAACCGTGGCAATGGGACCCGACTACGAAGGCTGCATCAGCAACTGCTCTTCTACGGAATTCGGCTGCTGCCCGGACAACTTCACCGAGGCTGGAGGGCCGAGCA
>JASAMZ010002419.1:0-11246 GCA_030248115.1 Linhomoeus sp. GSCO2_2
GTTATGTGTATTTACTTCGTTCAGGTACCTGTGCTTGTGGCCCCAGAGGGTTGTTGTGACAGATGCTGGAAGAAGGGGTGGTGATGGACAAGCTGATCAGGACTTGCAAAGCAGCTCCACTCGCCGCGCAGGCCCTCCACGGTCACAAATTTGACGACCGGCACGCGCATTGTTGCCGAGACTGATTTGTTAGAGAAGAGGCGTCCTTGCTCAGCTCGACTGACACAAGCTGGAGCAGAAGCTGGAAGGCGCAGAGCCTTCCCGCACCGATGTTCCACACACACACACACACACACACACCTCAAGATTGTCATGGGGCAGGGTGAATCGTCAGGGATAGATCGAGATCGATCACGGCACTGCCAGTACAGCGTTCGCCGTAGCTCCAAACAGCTTGAGTGTCACCGTCAATTTAGCGCTCTCCCGCAGCGCCTGCTCCATGTTCTTCACAGCGTTCGTCCTCCGAAGAAGCTCTGGTGCCGTAAAAGCAGGATCTAAAGCGGCACGGAAGCTAGGGCTTCAAACTCTAATCCTAAAACCCCTACAGTACAGACACACCAGAGACGTGGTCGAGAAACTGGTCGAGATACGCATGGTACTGGCCCAGGGTCGGATCCATGC
The DNA here is from genome assembly GCA_030248115.1 of Linhomoeus sp. GSCO2_2. Lineage (NCBI taxonomy): Eukaryota > Metazoa > Nematoda > Chromadorea > Monhysterida > Linhomoeidae > Linhomoeus > Linhomoeus sp. GSCO2_2. Next base: position 622 of record JASAMZ010002419.1, read on the forward strand.
TGCACTGACGGCTGAAGGAAAAGGACGATTCGGCGCTGACAGACAACGGCTACCCAGCCGCGGAAGCTAGGCGGGAGAGGACGAGAGCCGGCTTCTACCAGAACCGGCCACAGAGGCTAGGCGACGACCAGGAGAGGGAGAGATTTGGACAACCAGGCTCTAAGGAGACCGCAGCCACAGAGGCTAGGTTTGGAGAAAGACAGAATGGCTTGCGAGTTTTACACAAGAGCCACGTGAAAGAATGCGTTTGGTGAATTTGCATACCACCGTAGGTGAGCCCATTATAACTCACCTCCAGTCTGCAGCGATGAGCGCCCAGCCAGTTGAGGTTCCACACAAACTGCGTGTGATTGATAGGGAGGCGACGACTGAAAACATCGCAGCGAGCAATACGTTGTGGTTCAGTTACGTATTGCTCTGCAGACCCATAATCAGGCCCGACCAGCTGCTCCAGCTCCTGCAGAGCCTCCTCGACGAGGGCCAGCACCGTGGACCATTTTTGCATTTTGGGGCAGTATTCCCGCAATAATTGGAGTAGGATGTTGAAATTTTGCATGTGTCTAAGTTACACTTGCTAGCACGAATAAGCAGAATTTCAGCAAAATTAGTCAACGCAGTGACGCATTACAGCCGATCAAAGTTGGTACACCCACCGTGGGACACCCTGTATGTACAGATGACGATGTGTAGTCCGCGAACTTTTTTGTCCTGCCGAAGTAAAACACGCGACAGATGGCGTCAGGTAGAGTCGATGTCGCTGATTACGGGTCCGATGAGTTTTGCTGTTGCTAATTTCAAAATGAGTGTGGGTGTAACGTTTGAAATTTGAAATTTTCGACAAATTTCCCATTTCATGCTGTGCGAATCGATTTCGACGACACTGGCAGGGTTTTTGAGCGTTACAAATATCTTCACTGTGGCAAAATTTCAGCTTTGACCTTGGTTAATTTCTAGGTGAAATTTTTCATTTTTCGGTTAAATTTCGGTATTTCGGTGTATAGTGCGGCCGAGTGAGATATAATTGGTGTGGATTGATGTTTGCGCACATAGAGCACCAAAATATACATAGTTTTCGTGGTAAACACTTTTTTCGTCCGACGCGTATTTTGGCGGGAAATTTGAATTCAAAATTTTGGCTGCTGGATTTGTCCGGGGCACCTACCGTGTAAGTACTCGATTCCGGCTTTTCGGGGACGCTGATCACGAATTTGACGTTATCTTTTCGCTTTGAGATGTGTGGGACCATTTTTGAAGAATTTGCTTGCCACCATACGTGCCCTCAAGTGGAAAACCTGGTTGTGCCAGTTCAGCCGAAGCTAGGTGTGTTGTATGTCTAATGTGAGGTATTGGTTTGGAGGGTCACAATTCCGAATTTGCTATTAATTTTGCGATCAGAATGGCCACTAAGCTTCACTGACATGTCTCGTTGATCAATGGGCAGCATGATTCACCTCCCAAAATTCTTCTGAAAGAGGGGAGGAGTGCCCCGAGGGGCGCTGCCCCCGTCTACTAATCTTGTTGGCACTCCGCCGCTTGAAAAGCGAAGGAGTGCTATAGGCCCGGTAAAAGCCCACAGTTAACATAACACGCGCTAGCGCTCGCTACGAAGCACCTAGGGAGCCAAATTTTTTTTAAAAGATAGCTTATGACGACGCGCAGCGTGCTCGGGGGGTGAAAAAATTTCGGTGGTGGAAGAATTTTGCGAAAATTCAAAAATTCAAATTTTTGCTAAGTAAAAAAAAATATCTTCGCCATAACTTTCGTAAAACTGGACCGAATTTGGTGATTTTTGGATATGTTGTAGCCCCTTGGAGGCTCTTCAGAACCAGACTGGAACGGGCGCCCTAGGTGGTCCGACGCGGGAGTACGGTAGAAAATTCGAATTTCAAAAAAATTTTGCGACGTTTCAAAAATCGTAGCTCGAGATTGCGACGGTGGATCCTCCCCATTAGAATTTTTGACCTGCACACTTCTATTACCTTTCGTTCGAGACCAAAACCGCCGAGATCGGTCTTGTCGTCCGGGAGATCCGCGGTCACAAAAGTCCCGGGTCCCGAGCGGAAAATTCGGATTTTTGACTTTGAATGGATTTTTGGGCTGGAAAGCGTGCCTTTAGCGGCAAATTGACCATTGCAGCGTGTTCAGCGTCAAAAGTTGGTCTAGACGAAGTGTCTTGACCATTTTGAGGTACCGTATCCCGGCCGCGCCGAATTTTTGAATCCCGGGGTCAAATTTTCGAAATTGAGTTTTCACTTGTTTCGGGGGTTTTCGACGACGCTGAACACGAATCCGGTGATTGTTTTGCGATTTTGGACGCCTTCACCCTGCTTTCGGCACCCGGCCTGCCAAAAATTGGGTCCCGGGGTCTAATTTTAAAAATTGTGTTGACAGTTGTGTCTGGGCTTTCTGATGCCGCAGGACACAAATCTGGCGTTTGTTTGGCGATTGGCGGTGTATTTAGCCTGATTTTGGCGATTGATGGAACGTCGAAGTGATGCGCTGGGTCGCTCATAGTCAACCTGGCCACTGGCCAGCCGAGATCTGGATCTATGCAAATTTGTCTGTCATTGTCGTAGGTAGGTTTGATAAGAAGCGAAAGTATTGCAGACTATTGTGTATGTACGTCGGTTTCACTGTTCTGCTCTTTCACAGAAGAAGTCAAAATTGACAATCGCAACTCGGTAGTGTCGATCGGTCGTATACGGCTTGTTTGCCGCTGTGATCAACGAGCGCTTTACATGTATTCACAAAAGAAGGCGCCTGCGTCTGTTGCTACCGTTCATATGTGCATGTGTTGGGTAACTCATTTGACTGTCGTTAGCGCTCAGCCGCTCACATACCCGCTGAGGGTCACTTGTGTGGTCTATCCACGCGTTGAACGAAAAGAAACTGTCTTTGTTTCAAACGTTTAAACTTGATTTATTTTATCGCTGCAATTTATAAATACTGAACGTAATTTGAACTGAAATTACGGTAGCACTTCAATTCAAACTGCAACCATTTCTACTGAAGATGCAGTGACCATTTCTACTGAAGATACTGTAGAGTCGCATTTGCGTGGCGTGCACGGTGTATTCAGTTAGTTAGGCTATCGTCGCCAGGGCAGAAAGTATCCTTCCTTCGTTCATGATTCGTGCGACGTGACTTGTTTTCGCTCGTCTTCCGCGAGGAGTTGAAGTCACTTTACTGCCTCGTTCGAAACTGCTCTTGACAACAGATGCGCTTAGTGTTAGGTTAGCTTAGGAGATGCGAGATATGCAGTCGAAATTTGCGATTGATGAGTCCAGTGAAGTGAAAATGGAAGTCTAGCCGACGTATGTACATTATAGTCGGCGCGCGATCCTTGATTTCTTCTTCTGTTAGACTTCCACCTCCTTCCGCCGTGGATTTATTCCTCGCGCAGTTGATTTCGTCCGGGTAGAATGCCCTTTCGCTTCGACTTTCCTAGGGCGGGGAGGGGTGCCCCGCCCCCCCCCCCCGCCCCCCATCCACCCCGTCGCCATCTACCCTATGTTGAATTGCTCATATTGCGCGTCTTGCTGTCTTGCATCCAATTCAATTGACAGTCTGAATTTTGTAGGGTATCGTAATGGATGCTGTCAAGAAACAGCTGACCGATATTTGGAGATCGCTTGTGTTTTCGAAAGTGCCGGAAAAATACCATCGCCAGACGTTCAAGCGAGACTGTGCCAAGCTCAACCTTCCTCCCGAGTTTGTTCAGGTACCAGCAATCAACAGTAGAGCAGGTACCAGTAGAGTACACGAATTCACCTTCTGTATTGCGTTCCTTCTGTTGTCGTACTGTACGCCAGCTTGTCCTCTCGTACGTTCTGTGTGACCGTGCCGCTGTTCGCTCTACGCATATCGTGCCGCAGTTGTGTTGAACAACCGAGCTACCGTAACTTCGATGTTGGCAGAGCTCAAGTTAAGCATGAATACACTCTTCGGCGCTTCAACACAACACGCTATTGTAACAGAACACATTCAATCTGACTCGAGCAGAGCTCCTTCATGTTTGCTATGCCCCCGTCTGCTTAAACGATCACGCGGAGTGCCTATCTGACACTCAAGGAGTGTCACGTATAACTTGTTTTGTTGGATGTGAGGATTTCACACAGCTAGAAACTTTAGATAAACGGCGTCGTATCATGCCGATAACATATAGCGAACGCGGCGATATCACTGATCACTTAGATCAGCTGTACAGACAACCGTATCGTGGTAATAGCTGCACGCGTAGGCGGCCTCGTCGGATAGCGGCCCCAGTCGGCGGATGACGTTGGAAACGTTGTCGCCCAGCAGCTCCGTCGCCAGGCCAGAGAAGGTGCGGCCGAATGCGCGAAACGAAAGGAGCGACGTCAGCTCGCGAAATGGCATCAGCACGTTTTGCGGACCTCGGGTGCCAATCTTCGACAGCCGCCGTCGGATCATCAGCAGGACGGACAACTCGTGGCGAAGCTGGTCTTTCTCTCCCTCGTCTCTGGCCTCGGCTACCTTGATGGAGAGAACCGCTCCGGAGGTGATTTCTTCTACTTCAAAGCGTTCGCCGGTATGGCCGCGTCCCAACGGCCGGCGCACGCGGTAGTCGGTGGTGGAGCAGCGAAGGCGCTCCCCGCGAAAGAAGGAGTAGGCTTCCCAGTCGGAGTAGGTGGCGCCGGATCTGCCGCCTTCTTGTCCACGACCCCTCTCCATCTTCCTTTCTTTTCTTATTACTAGACAGTCCACTTTGTCACAATGTAAATGTGGCCTAGCGAACGTGGCTAACCAGCAAGCACAAATTACAACTTAGGTAATTCGAGGCAGTGCGATATAATTTACCATCCAGTTTAATTCAATTTGATTAAATGAAGTTCATCATGATTTAATTTGATCGCATCAATTTAAATTAGGTGTGCTGCACTGTGTAAGTTAACTTGTTTTATTTGCTGTATTCGAATCAACTCGCTGTAACAAGACTTAAAGTCCGTCCCTAGACCGTCAAGCGACGCCGCAGCAGCAGCAGCAACCGACGATGCTGCCGTCGGCGTCAACCAAACCCATTCTCCGTCTGTTTTTCTTAAGGTCGGCGGTGGGACGACGGCCGAATCCCGGGTAGCGCGGAAACCAAGCTTCAACGACGACGACCACCGGCGCCACTCTAGTGGTCGCAAGATTCATACTGACGCGATCAGCCGTGGTTCGCCCCATTCACTCTCGATTGGATTACGGCACTTTGTACTGTGCCGGCCTGTCCGGAAGAAAGACTGTGAACTTGAACTGTTGTCACTATGTCGTTCCGTTCCGTCTTCAGCGCCGCTATCGCCTATCGGTCGAATTCGGCGAAAGCCGGGCAGAGAGACGCATGGCCAATTCAAATTTTTTCGCCGCGCGTCAGCGTGGCGAAGTGTATATGTCACACCGAGAACGTGCAACCACCAAGAAGGCACCATACTGGTGGCTACCCAAACTGGGCAATATGGCGCCTTTTGGGTGTTCACTACCCAAACGGTAACAAATCGTCAAGTCAAACGCAAGACGCTCATTGGTCGGGGCTTGACCATCAACTTCAAAGTTCTAGAAATTGTGCGTTTCAAAGGTTACAGGAGCAGATCCTTTACACATGATTCACACCTGGAACATATTCATCTTTCTGAATTGAGGCACTTCACATGAAATGTGTGTACTGACTGAGGGGGCCGAGCCCAGGCCGTTCGTCCCTGTTTCTCGATCTCGGTTGATTCTCCGTACCACATACAAAGTATCGGCGTAAGTACTAGGTACACTCCTGCAATGTAGCCACGCATATGGTTTGTCGGTAGTACGTCTACAAGGCTTGGAAGGTCGAACACACGTCCGTTTGCTTTGCCGCAATCGAACTGGCATTGGCGCACGGTATACCACCACCGTTGTTTGGAATTGTGGAACTTGACGTAACTAATAGCTGGTAGTATTCTTAGCTAACAGAAGTAATAAACGGCACAGGCAGTTGGTGATTGGTGTCGAACGCTCGTCGAAGACAGAGCGGCAGTTGATATCGAAAACCGATTGGGGTTTCTTGACGTTCAGGTTAGAAGTGAGAACAGAATTTGTGCAGGGGTATGCACTAGGAAACGAGAAGGATGTTGTCGCTTCGCCATTTGTCCGTAAGTGGCTCATCCGAGTTTGGCCGGTGAATTGTTGTAGTAGAGGATGAAAGATCGGTTGTCCTATTGTTTTCAGACGTTGCGACGTCCTCAACTTAGGCGCAATGGTGTATTTCGCTCAACGGACATTGTCAGACTTCTGTCATCGGAATGGGGGACTTCTTCGCCTTCGACTTCGAAAGGGTGTGACCGTGTGATGCATACTGGGTTTTTTTGGGCCATAGTGGGGGCCATGGCCCCCAGAATTTTGGACCGGGCCGCTAAGATTTTTGGTTAGGGGCCACGATTTAACAGGGGTACTCCTGTTGCGACAACTCAAAATTAGCACTTTTATGGAGATTTTGGCCAATTTGGCCCCCAGGCCCCAAACGAAAATACTAATTAGCAAGATGTGGTTATTTAGAGAACGAGTCTGTTCCGTTATGTTCAGGAGAGGGGGCGGAGTTCTGTTCGTCGCCAGCACTGCCTTGCTTGGAGCGGGCGCCGTCGGGCTGGGTTACGTCTACTACTTCGACGAGGAGAAGTGGAAGATGATCACCGATCGAATCGACGCCTTCGCCTCGGAGAAGAAGCCGCAGCTGGACAAGTGGGCGCCCGACGTGTCTTCCGTCAAGGACAAGGTCACCGCCCTTCTGCCCAAAAGGAAGGACAGCAGCGGCGCCGGCTCTGCGAGCGACATTGGCTCGGTAGGCGTCGTCTTGTGCGCGGCACGATATATTACGTTGCTTGACGGTGATCTCGTTCTGAAGGCGCCGAAATTGCTTCCACTGGAACCGTCCAAGTCGCCCGGACAACTTCAGCCGTCTTCGAAAATAGTGCCGCCCAAGCAGAGTGGAAAAGACGAGGAAGGGCGCCTCAGGGACGACTCCACCATGCGGCAGATCCGCTCGGAGGACGAGGAGCGCCGAGTCGCCAACGATGGTGAATGGAACTGACGGCGCGGATCTCTATACAGTCTCTGATAGGAATTTTTGGCGCTTCAGCGCTGGTGGAGCGCGTGCAGCAGGCGATCTCGAGCGCCGAGAACAAGCTGAAGGAGGCGGTGTCCAAGAAGCGCCAAGCCGCCTCCACCGTCGCCGAGCACACCGTCGTCGTCAGACGGGCCGTCGAGGACTCGCAGGTTGTTTATATTGTACAAGTCGATAACGTGGCGGCTTTTGGAGGGAAGCGGCCGTAGTCTACTGTTCCTCAGGAGTCGACCTGGGAGACGGCGACGCAGGCGGCCAAGCAGGTGCAGCGCGCCGAGGAGGACGACCGCCTGGCGGAGACGGCCTCGCGTAACTACCTGGACATGTTGCGCCAGGTGCGCGCTCTATTGTGCTGCTTGCGATCGTCTCTACGGCGCAGCCAATGTTGAATAATATGTTCTCCTTCTCAGGTGATCAACGAGGGTCTGGGCTCCATCAAGACGGCCGACAACCCAATTCTGGCGAATGCGGCCGCGACGCTGAACGATCTCACCTACCAGCTCGAGGGGGCGATCGCCGAGGTTTGATTGTAGAATGCTCATTGGCTAATGCAGAGATCGACATACCTGTTTTGGCTACTGAATTGCTCGACTTCAGGTGAAGAACGCTCGATTGGAGGACCAGATCGCCACGGAGTTCAAGCAGCTGGTGGAGACGGGTCGGCGGAAGTTCGCCGAAGAGCTCAAGGCCATCCTTCCGCACGTCGACATCTCCGAGAAAGGTACGAGACGCGCAGTAGCGCAATCTTACTTCGCTGCTGAAGGGCCATCGCTTCAGGAAAGAGCCTATCCGAGGACGAATTGAACGCTCTGATCGCGCACGCCCACCTGCGAGTGGACGAGCTGCGCAGAATGCTGAGCGAGCAGCAAGTGGGCTGGTCGTCCGTTAGCTTCTACTTTGAAGTGCAAGGTCTAGACGCTCGCGTTCACCTTCAGGCGCGCCAACAGCGACTGATCGACGACGCAAGAGAGCGCCAGAAGGCGGAGGACGGTCGTCAGTACGAAGAGCGCCTGGACGTCGAGCTGAAGCGCGCCGGCGCAGACGCTGAAGTGAACGTCCAGCGGCAGGTGCGCACTATGTAAAGGCAAAACCCAAAACTCGTCACTAACGATACTTGGATGCTGGGTGCGAGAAAACGGTCAATGAAATATTGGAGTAATCCAGAGTGGGAAGATGTGCCGTCTTGGTTCATAGTTGCTTTTAGAAGTCCCGAAACTGGTTGGGAACTTGCTGTATTTCATTCCGTAGCGAAACGGCACCTTCAACAAAGCAGCTATAATCCATAAAAGCGAATCTGTCGACTGCTGTTAGGCTTGCCATTACATGCGGGGAGACGATAATCCCCTTTATTGCCTCGTCTTCCACCGCAGCTGTCGGAGGCGAGGGCGCAGGCGGAGGAGGAGCTACGGGCGCAGCTGCGTCGGGCGGCGGCGGCGCACAGCGAGCACCTGGAGGAGGTGCTGCGCGTCCAGAAGGAGCGCATGGAGACGGAGCACGGCGCCCTCTTGGAGGAGGAGTTGGGCAAGGTGCGCCGACACTATGAAGAAGAGGTCGCTTCTGCACTGGGCAGACTGCAAGGCATCGAGGCCGCCTTGGACAGTCGGGCGGCGCAGGTACACCCACTCATTACTGTCTTCTGCGCTTCTTGAGAAAACCGTCGTAATGCTTGTGGGTAGCCCTAAGCCTCGGATACGACGTGTGCTCGTCTAGCGATATAAAGGCGTATGTAGTCGTGTTGGCTCTGACACTTGTACTTCTTCCGCTAACCTCTTCGTTCATTCGGTCGAATGTCTGCCCTTCCCACTGCAGGACGCGGAGAATCGACGGGCCAAGGAGCTGTGGCTGTCCTGCCAGAACCTGGTGGAGTCGGTGCTGAACGGACGCAAGGGAGGGTACGACATGGAAGCCAGGCGCAAGCCTCTGGCAAACGAGGTTCGTAGCGCTGCGCTCTTCCATTTATGAGTGCCAGTCTCTACTCTTCTTTCCTTCTTCGTCGTCAGCTGATGGCCATACGGGAGGTGGGGGAGGACAACGATTTTGTGAACCAGATGATCGCCTCCGTCAGCGACGAAGCCGTCTCCAGCGGCGTCTACACCGAAGAGGACCTCAAGTCGCGCTTCCTCAAGGTATACGTATGTGAGCGACGACATACCGTAATGCATTGAATGGATTTTGGAGCTATCACTGATTTCAACGGTCCTGTACGCCTTGGCCCGATCACAAAGGTGCTCTAGCCTGCATGTAATAGGAAACAGACTACCATTGTTGCATCAGTGTTCCTATCCACTCTGGTACTATTTGGAGACTCACTCCAGTTCGATTACACACTTGGGGCAGTTATCTATCCTATCTACCGTATCTGCGCTCGCATCGCAGGTCTACCGCCTGGGTCGGCGCACGGCGATGATCGGCGAGGAGGGCGGCAGCCTTCTGCGCTACCTGTTGTCTGCGCTCCAATCTCTGCTGATCGTGGACGCGGCTAGATGGCGCCGCCAACAGCAAGAGGGGGAGGAGACGGAGGAGCCGACGGTCGACCTCGACGCCGTCGACACCTTCGAGATCCTCTCGCGCGCCCGACGATTCGTCCTCGACAAGGGAGACTACGCCTCGGCCATTCGGTAACTGGCGACATTTAATTGACGGTAGCGTGACGCTGCTTCGAATTAGGCAGTTCGTTACGCGGCCAACGAACCTCCAACGAATGTTTGCGACGTGGCAATTATGCGATTGGCGCAGAGCTGCGCACTATGTATGCCCGGCCAATTCTGTGCGTTTCTGTCTTGTATGCAACTACAATAGAAACGCCGTAACTTCTCGTTCCCAGAGCACACAACCTGAGCCCTTCGTTCCAGGCTGCTGCTTCTGCTCAGCGGCGCGCCTAGTCGCATCGCGGCCGATTGGATCCGAGACGCCCGACTCCACCTGGAGACGCGCCAGACGGCGACGCTGCTGCTCGCGCACGCGGCTGCCACCAGCATGCGCACCGTCTACTGAACACACACAAGCGCACGACTCCAGAGTTTAGCTGTTGCTACTGCTACTGCCGTGAGGTTGCTTAGCGGGTAGGGAAAGTTGCCTGCCTATAATGCCTAGTTCGGTGGTTTCTGTGATGCGCGTACAGCCACGTTAGGAGATCTAGTTGCGAACGACCCCGGCGACGTTCACAGCCCTCGCGAGAAAACGGCACCAAGCCCAAGAGTGAAAATCCGCTAACCATTGCTAAACAGGCACCTTATCACCCGAAGAGGAACAGTAGATAGACCCACATAGGTATGTAAATACCCCGCCATCGTGCCACTAGGTTTCTATGACTGCGCTAGTGGAGCGCTCAGGCGATGGGGTAACAGTTTGCGTTTGCACTGCGCCAGCAACGCTGGGAACCCCGTTTCCGAGCGCGGGGTAGAGGACGCCGACGATTTGTCCGGCGGCCCGAATCAGACTGTCCAGAAGGGCGGAGGTGGCGAAGACGCCGCCGACGACGGCGCAGAGGCGCGCCAGCGTCTGGAGTACAGATGTAACTGAACGAAGTACATAA
>JASAMZ010002421.1:0-27500 GCA_030248115.1 Linhomoeus sp. GSCO2_2
GCGACTTGTCCCTTGTCGTCTTGCCACCTTCGCCAGGTCTGACGGTTCGCTTGTACTCCTCGCGAACGTCCTTCGGAAGAACAATACGGCCGCTGATGGGGTCGACCTTCTTGGAAGTATCTGAACGAATCTTTTCGAGACCCTCACGGGTTCGTTTATTGATATATTCCTGCTCGGCGTCGCGTGAGACTTCCTTAAGCTTCTCGTGCGCCATCTGGGCGTACGAGCGCACGTGGTGCAGCCGAGAATTGCGGCGAATATCTTCGCGCCATCTAGTTGGTAGTCGGCTGAGGAAGGCCGCGGCGCCCTGCTCTTCGCAGGAGCCGACACCGGTGCGGACTTCCGGCATTTTGCGGACGCAGTCACGCACTTGTCGCTCGAGCTTGTCTAAGCCGTCTGCTGTTCCATCCCACGAGAGGGAACTAAGTTCAAGCTGAAGTTCTTCCGCGGTTGGAAGCGGATTGAGGCGTTTGCCTAATTCGATTACCGCTCTCTGAAAACACAAATATTTATAGTCGTCTCGAATCGAGTCCATGTAGATCGCCGCTTGTCCTTTGAGCAGCGAATGGAATTTCTCCGTCCAGTGGCGTGGGTTGAGGTTGACCTGATAAAAGTACATCATGACTTCACGAATGAAGTCATCGTAGTACCTATCGTTGCCCTCGCCGCTGAATTTGGCAGGCGGGCGATTATCGCCGCCAATGGGTGGTCCCCCTGTTCCACCGTCGTCTTCCTGAGGATAATTGCGGTTAATTTCCCGCACTTCGGTGAACAGATTTGGCATGTCGCGATTGCGGGGATTCCAATAGTAGACGTCGTCTGCGGTCGCTTGTGTAAGCGCCGCCCGTGTCAATAAGCTAGGGTTCAGTTCTGAATAGCCGCCGTCAGGTCGAGTCGAGCGGGAACCCGCTGACGCATTGCTAAACTCACGCAATACTTGTGGCATACTTCGCATGTTGCCCCCACACGTAGGCTGGTACGTGGAAGCATTCTGGATCGCGTCCCGGGCCATCTTATCGATCGCTCGTTGGAGATCGTCCTTGTGAGACCTGATGACCTTCCTCCTGGTACCCGACGAGACGACAGAAGCTCCGTCGTCGCCGTCGCCGCCCCGCGTGGTTGACCTAGGTCGGCTTCCTGAAGCTGAACTTCCTCCCGAGCGCTGTTGATTTCGCGCTATTGTCAGTTCACGTCGCAACACATCATTCTGGCTTTGCTGTAAAGCCAGTTCCTGTTGCAACTGTTCCTTTTCTTTATCGGCGTCAGTCATCTGAGCCGCTGGTTCTCCGGCCAACGTTGACGGCGGCCGTGTCGCTGCCGTCGCCGGGTCCGTTCGGCGCTGATTCTCTCGAGCCTGCAATCTCCTATTTCGTCGACTATCCGCCACATGCAGCCCTGAATCAGTGGCCGATGGTGGCGGGTTTTGCGCCGGCGGCGGCGGCGGCGGCGGTTGCTGCTGCTGCCGCTGCTGTTCTTCTTGCCGGCGACGATTGTCTAAATCGAAGGTACTCCTGAAACCGTTTTGCACGTTTATCCCTCGACACAGTGTCACTCTCGGCTGTGGCTGGCCGTTCGCCGGTGGGCGATTGGCATTGGGATTTGGTGGCTGATTAGTGCCACCCTGAGTGTCTTCGTCTGAGACTGCGTCGAGAAAATCTCTCGCCGCCGAAGGGTCTTGGGTGATCAGACTGACAAGTTCGTCTGCCGTCATTCCGGTCCTTTGCCGGAACTGACGCAGTCTACTCGCTACGTCACCCTGTCCTCGCCCTGAAGTCCTAGTAAATGCTGAAGTATGTAGCGATTCTGTAGAACCATGGGGCGAACATTCTTCGATTGGAGGCAGCTGCTGCTGCTCCCTAGGTCGTCGCACAACTGGGGGTTGTACGAACAGTGATTGTCGATTGGGCGGCTGAAAAGAAGCTGTGTTTTGCTGCTGGTTGCTGGCGGTCGCCGGCCGCGCCGGCGTTAGCGGTTGCCCCACTGACGGCGTGGGTCCCGCCTGGGGTGGTGACGCCCTCGGCGGCGTGTGCACCACTGGTGGCGTTTGCGCCACGTTCGGCTGCAGAACCACTGCTGGGGTGGCACTTCTGCTTCCTGGCGGCGGCAGTCCCTGCTGCTGGCCGCCGTTGCCGATCGGCGAGGTCGGCGGCAGTGTACTCGCTGCCCTTGTGACGTCGCCTTGGGTCACGGGGTCCTTGTCGGCCTCCGTGTAGAAGTAGCAACCTAGCTGCATACGCACACGCATCACTTTGCCATCCAACGAAATCACACGAGTGTCGTCGTTGACGGGATATTTAGCCACACATTGGGCAATATAGTCCTCGTCAGCCCGAAGCAACTGCTTGGGTATGGCCGTCGGATCGACCGTAGTCAGATACGGCTCAAACTCACTGCCGGCGTAGTCCCGAAGCACTTCCTCCGTTCGCTTCTCCCACTCGCGCTTGAACCGCTCGAAGAACGATGGGGGCGGAGTATATCTGAAGTCGCTTCTCTGAAGGAACGATGTCATGAAACCGGACAGTTTACGCTTCAATCGGAGCGTTGGAGCCATCGTCGGCCAATTTGACGTATTCCAGAAGTAAGCGAACAAGGTATGCGTGTGAGCATCCTTCACTTTCGCTTCACGTTGGGCTATGGGATCTGGCGATTCTTCCATTACTACCGCCGGCAATTCCCTTAGATAGCTATGAGCCATCTCGACGTACGCCGCCTCGTCCGGGAGCATGTTGATTCGCGGCAAAGCCTGCCGGATTGCCGAGGCACCCTGAGCGATGATGCCTGGAAACGTGTCGACTAGTCGCTGAACAAAACCGCAGTTGACAGTTTGCGAAACGGCGTTGCCGCCGTCAAAGTGACAGCGAAGCGCGTCGGCGTGTTGTTGGGTGAAACGGGCCCGTGGCCCGGCCGGCGTCGTCGCGGAAGCCGAAGCTGGCGCGGCGCGCAAATTGCGGCCAATTGTTGCCGAGGCAGGCGTTCGAAGGCGGGCCGACGAAGGCCTGCGAGCCGTGGCAGACATTCCTGAACGTGACCTGTTTCACACACGCACAATTTCGAATCAACGCCCTATGAGGACAGTGCACGGATTGGTACAGCTGTTCGCTGCACGAAGAGTCGTTGCGGAGAGGAGAGTCGGCGTCCGGCTCGACTTGTCTCGAATCCGCTTGACGAAGGATGAGTTCGGTTGTTGTGTCGCTTGCCCTGAAAGAGAGCACGCACTCGGTACCAAAATGGTCCGACAACCGAACTGTGGATGTAGACTCCTGAAAGAGAACGGTTTTATTTCTCACAGGAGGCAATAGAGACTTGACAGTGAAACCAAAAGATGCGCGCTCCAATCTTGTTAGCTCTGCACTAATCGTACAGATCCGACAAGGATTGACTCACGCTTCCGGGTCACCACTGCAAAGCCGCTACCTGCCGTAACTCGACGGAGAGGGCTGCCTTTACCCCAACCTCTCCTCCGATTACCTAGCGGAGTCGGCCACCCAGTCGGTAGCTGCAGATCTTATTCCACTACCGTTGTCTCCTCACATCCGTTCGTCGACTGACAACACTCCGTGCGACAGCAAGGATAAGGTTCGGAGCCGATTACTCGGTCCACTAAGACTTCTCTCTCTCGTGACGGAAGCCGTAATCCTCTCGTTGGTCGGATTCCGTAGCTTGGTAGAGTAGATTGCCACTATCTACTGCCTTGGACTTCTTTTGCCCGTTACCCTGCTCTTGTAGCAATAATGGGTAAGCGCACAGAGGATAGTTTCCGGACACAGTAGAATAGCGGCAGCGCCTAGGATCTTAGGGTTCCTAACACCGCTTTCTGGAACTCCCCTAAGGGGTTTACAGAACGGGTACTGAGACCTCGGAGGGGGAAGGTAGCCTTTCTTTTGGCTTACACCTTTCGGCCGTGACGACGGGCAAGGGTTTGTCCCTCTGACAAGAGTTGAAGTTATGAAGAATTGGGCCCTTTATATAGACGCTTCGGTCGGCAATTGGGCGTACACAGTACCCCACGAATTTGTATATTACGGTGGTAATATGGTAGATGTTAGTTTGAACTTGAAGCGTGTGGCTGCCAATGTCCATTCCGCGCACCAGAGGCACACAACGTATAAACGCCGGTGCACAAAAAAAAAAAAACCCCCCATCTGAAGCTCAGTGATATCGCCGCGTTCGCTATATGTTATCGGCATGATACGACGCCGTTTATCTGATGTTTCCTACCTGTGTGAAAACGTCACATCCAACAAAAAACTTGCCAAAAGTTTGGTGCGAGCGAATTCCTGTTTTCAGCGTACGCATTTCTGTTTCCGAGTGCACATTCATCAATAAACAGCTGTTCTGGCCATCAGACGAAAATCTCCATTTTGAAATTTTTTTAATTTTAATTCTAAATATCTCAAAATTGGAATTCATTAAAACTGTAAAACTATGTCACAAATTCTCATTGACATACGGCCTTACCATTTCTGCGTTCAAATTCGTCAAAAAACGACGTTCTATTTTGTTGATTTATGGAATTTTATAAAATAATCACATATTTCTATTAAATTCCACATTTGCAAAAAATTTCTCTTGCGTTACAAATTATCCGCAGTCTATACTCTTTCCATTTTTTCGCCCGCACTCAGGCGGGCGAGACTATACGGGAGCTCGGCGTGCGTGCGTGCGTCCGTCCGTGCGTGCGTGCGTGCGTGCGTGCGTGCGTCACGCTCTCAGATCTCGGCGTTGGAAAGTCGTAGAGCGGAGATCTTTGGCTCTACGGATAGGTCTCGACTCACTGATCATTCAGCTAAGAGGTTTCGAAATTCAAAAGTTCGAATTGCGCGCGCTACAGTACCCCGAAGGTCAAAACGCGAAACGGCTCTAGCTCGCTCGTCTTGCGGCGTAGAGCGGCAATCGACACGTCAGGTGAAAGCTCTCGTCGTGCTCTTTCATGCGGCAGCAATAAAATTTTTACTTACGCAAACACGCACCGCGGAAAACGCCATTCTCGACATTTTGACGCTAAAATCGCTCTAACGCGCTCAACTTGCGTCGTAGAGAGACGATCTCGAGCTTTTTGGGTAGCTCCCGACCCACTGATCATTTGTTCTCCCTTTGGTCGCAACTCAAAAGTTTGAATTTTGCGAGTCACAGTAACTCGAAGGTGCAAAAGCACAAAAGGGCTCTGACTCGCTCGTCTTACGTCGTAGAGTGGCAATCGGCACGCCAGGTGAAAGCTCTCGACGTGTTCTTTCATGCGGCTACAAAAGTTTGTTCAATTACGCAAACACGCACCACGGAAAACGCCATTCTCGGGATTCTAACGCTAAAATCGCTCTAACGCGCTCAACTTGCGTCGTAGAGAGACGATCTAGAGCTTGTTGGACAGCTCTCGACTCACTGATCATTTGTTCTCCCATCGGGGGAAACTCAAAAATTTGAATTTCGCGAGTTACAGTAACTCGAAGGTGCAAAAGACCAATACGGCCATAACTCGCTCGTCTTACGTCGTAGAGCGTCGACACGTCAGGTGAAAGCTCTCGTCGTGCTCTTTCATGCAGCAGCAATAAAATTTTTAATTACACAAACACGCACCGCATAAAACGCCATTCGCGAGATTTTAACACTAAGATTGCTCTTTGCTACATGCAGAAGTCCGACACGGTTTGATTGCTCGTAGTGCGCTCTTTTGTGCTCTGTCACTTGTCTGCCAAAACTTTTACGAGTTTTTGTCACTTTTTTTAGAAGCGTTGCTTGAAAGAGGGATGTTCTTGCTCTAAAAGCCAAATCGCGGGCGAAATCAGTATTGCTATGCAATACCCTCTTGCGAAGCGGGGGCTCATGAAGCGGAGCATGCGGGCGATGAACTCTCGCCTTCTCCGCAGAAAGAACGCAACTCTTTGCAATGTCAGTCAAAATACAAACTCAACTTTTTAATACCGGAGCTTGTTTCGCCCGCCCTTCGGCGTGCGTGCGTGCGTGCGTGGGTCACGCTCTCAGATCTCAGCGTTGGAAAGTCGTAGAGCGGAGATCTTGGGCTCTACGGATAGGTCTCGACTCACTGATCATTCAGCTAAGAGGTTTCGAAATTCAAAAGTTTGAATTGCGCGCGCTACAGTAACCCGAAGGTCAAAACGCAAAACGGCTCTACTTCGCTCGTCTTACGTCGTAGAGTGGCAATCGACACGTCAGGTGAAAGCTCTCGACGTGCTCTTTCATGCGGCTACAAAACTTTGTTCAATTACGCACACACGCACCGCTGAAAACGCCATTCTCGGGATTTTGACGCTAAGATCGCTCTAACTCGCTCAACTTGCGTCGTAGAGAGACGATCTCGAGCTTTTTGGATAGCTTCCGACTCACTGATCATTTGTTCTCCCATCGGTCGAAATTCAAAAGTTTGAATTTCGCGAGTTACAGTAACTCGAAGGTGCAAAAGCACAAAACGCCTCTAACTCGCTCGTCTTACGTCGTAGAGCGGCAATCGACACGCCAGGTGAAAGCTCTCGACGTGCTCTTTCATGTGACTACAAAACTTTGTTTAAATACGCAAACACGCACCGCAGAAAACGCCATTCTCGCGATTTTAACACTAAGGTCGCTCTTTGCTACATGTAGAAGTGCGACACTGTTTGATTGCTCGTAGTGCGCTCTTTTGTGCTCTGTCAATTGTTTGCCAAAACTTTTACAAGTTCTTGTCACTTTTTTAAAAGCGTTGCTTGAAAGAGGGATGTTCTTGCTCTAAAAGCTAAATCGCGGGCGAAATCAATATTGCTAATGCAATACCCTCTTGCGAAGCGGGGGGTCATGAAGCGGAGCATGCGGGCGATGAACTCTCGCACTCTCTGCAGAAAGAACGCAACTCTTTGCAATGTCAGTCAGAATACAAACTCAACTTTTTAATACCGGAGTTGTTGAAGAAATTTCGCCGCTATATCATCAGGTGAAAAAGTCGATTTTCGACATTTTCATATTTTGATTGAAACTAGTAAAGCACCCCTTCACCCGACCCACACCTTCATGGGCAATAAAGAGGTGGGAAGAGGTGCCGCCCAACTACGCATGTCACTGCGCACCTGTTTAAAATAGTACTCCTGTGAAGGCGACGAGGCGTTGACAGGAGTGGTTCTTTAATCTTCATTGAGAAAGAACTATTGCGTTGCGACTGCCAAAAACTGCGTTGCACTTCAAAGGGGTACTATTTTAGCAAAATCTATAAAAACACTAATCCTGTATGCCAATTTCAGTAATGAGCGAACTACGTCTGTGTACAACTGTAATCCATCACAAACCCGTCTCCTAGCATTTTTTAATGTTCAGCAATCTACTTCTTTAAATCTGAATGAAGCACATCGTAGGATAGTGGTTCTATCAAGCCGTTCTTGCTTAGTGGTGTATTGCAGCGAACAACACTTATCAGAAGCGTTCATTGGAGTAGTCCATATTTCTATGTCGCTATGTGGACCTGCGTTTGGTTAAGACTCCCTGACACAAGCAAAACTATTACGCACCAACCTAATGCAAAGGCCAACAGTTTATTGTTTAGAAAAGAGTATGCATCAGTGGTGGCTGTTTCTGGAGGTTTCATAAGTCGAAGGAGTATGTACCTCTTTCTTTCATGATCCAGAGTTGAAAGACCATCCCACTTTCCATCAAAAAGCGCGATACCTTTAGAAGTGTTACAAAGTAGTGTTCTTCTCTGCTAACATGTGTCTCGAATCTTCTGTTAGCATCTACTCAAGTGAGGACTTCGCTCGGCTTGTTAACAGGGTAGTTCTCTGATGTTGGTCATTGGCGTGTCTGCGATTCCTAGTGTGGGTGCCGCATGGAACATTAGAGACTGCTACTGTTGTCATGTTGTCGTTGGTGTTGTCTGCCATCAACTATTGGGTCTTTGAAGCAAGTGGTATCGAAGTAGTACGCCCCTGTGTTACCGCATTCACACTCAAAATACTAGTTGGCGCAAGAGCTTAATTATTTTTTTTCGAAACGAAGAAAGGACTAGTATTCTAGAATTCAACGAACTATTGCTGTGAGAAGCAAAATTCAGCGACACTAGTTCTTTATTCTTCGTCAGAGGAGTAGTAGTTTAAAGGCGAAAAACGAGCCACCTCTTCTCACCCCTGGAAGGGGTGACTCACACACATGTGTGTGAAGGGGTGCTTTACTAGATATCTTGAAATTGCAATTTTTAAAAACTTCAAAACGATGTCACAAATTCTTAACGGCATACGACCTTTCCATTTCTGCATTCACATTCGTCAATAAATGACGTATTCTAGTCAATTTATGCATTTTAACAAATAATCGCGTATTTCTATTAAATTCCACATTTGCAAAAAATTTCTTTTGTGCTACAAATTATCCGCGGTCCATGCTCCTTCCATTTCTGAAGAAATTTCGCGGCTAGCGCATCAGACGAAAAAGTCGATTTTCGACATTTTCGAAATTTAATTGCGAATATCTCGAAAATGCGAAATTAGCAGCAGAAACGGACATCGGATCCGTACTCAGCGACCTCGAGTCTACTTGACCACATATGTCACACATTTTACTTCGGTGCCACGGACAGACAGACAGACAGACAGACAGACAGACAGACATTGTCATCCGTATATATACACCTCGCCGCGCTGAGGCGCGGCGAAAAAATTTAAGCTATAATACAACGATAAGCTCATGTCTTACAATGTGTTAGTGTATAATGGAGGCCTCTGAAAAGAACTGCAAATGGAAGGTGCCAATTTGTATATTTTGGATCGCACTTCTGTCGGGCAAAACCCTATTTTCCGAATAGTATACCCGGATATACTAATCGGCACTGTACGGCACGGCAATCAATTGGCAGAAAGCAGATCGTCAAATTCTAAAAGATAGAAGATGATAAAGTTCGGCTGAGTGGCGGCTGCCAAAAGTGGAACTTCGAATTACCCTGCGAACATCTGGACGAGTTCAGCGACCTTTCCTGCCACTGTTGTTGATTCCACGGCGACAAATGCAATGACACGTATTTGAAATGGCAGACAGTGTGTTAATGTTGCTTTGCACCGGAACGCAATTCGCACGTGACCGTCTGTCATGGTGAACTCGAGGAACGGCGGGCATTAACTGAAGTGCACGCACGCACTATGCATTTTAGCGCCCCAAATCGTCGCTAATCGTGGTTCCATTTACACAGAATGTCAAGGTCGACTTCGTCTCTTGTCTATAATTAACAAGCACATGGCAAGCGAAGTACAAACGGAGATTTAAATATTGCTGAAGTCTTGTCTCAACAACAGACGACGTCAATTTGCTGCCTAGCTTGCGGATGGTCATGGCTAAGGCACCTAAGGTATGTACCTATATCGTCGTTGCACACGCAGCAGAACTTCTCTCACGCAAAGGCTGCGAAGTCAAACTACAATACAAGTAAGCAGTCAGTCCTAGTTCCTTCATGAAGTGCTGCGGTGAGTATGCCACGCTCTCAACATTCAAATCTTCGTGATGCGCTTGTTCGGCCGGTTGGAGCACTGCCAGCTTCTCCCAGCCGAAGCACAGCTCCACAGCTCCAGCTCCAGTCCTTGGCGGCGCTCTCGCACAGCAGGGGACTCAGCCAGGCGTAGTTGAACTGGTAGTGGCCCGGCCGGGTCTTCTCCTCCAGGGGCAGCTTGACCTCGACGTCCGCCTGACAATACAGAAAGGAAGCTGTGACAGGTAACAAATATTTTATTCTGATTCAACTTTTATTAGAGTCAAGTGTTATGTACATAGCTCTCTCCTGTGCTTTATAGTGGCATAATTCTGTAGGCTAGTTACCACTGCGGCTATCGAGTATACCACAATAGGTGCGCCTATCCTTAGATACCATTTAGATTACATGTGCGCAAGGTCCAAGAGCTTACATTAGGCTCCAAAATGAGATCCTGGCGAAACTTGCTACAAAGTATAGGCGCTTCGAGTAACTCCGCTTCCCAGGGCGCCTTCTTCAGTTTAGTGGACGGGCTGCTGGACGAGTCGTTGGTGATTCCACTCTGCGGGCCAGTGATCGACCCCGACGGCGCCTCTTCGGTGTCAGTGGTGGTCTCGCCGCTCCCTTCCAAGAACTGGCTGCCGCCCCCTCCCTCGGTCTCTTCGACGGTGAACTTGAGGCCTCTGGCACGCCTCCGCTGCTGCTGCTGACGAGCCCCTTTGGACGAGCTCTGCCGGACGACAGCTCCGTCCACTCATTCAAACTCTCCGTTGGATACTGCTCCTCCTACTTTCGCACCACCGATTCTGCTTCTTTCAATAGCAAGGCACTATTATTATTCTTCCTTGGGTGCACTGCACAACTGTTCCACCTTCATATAGAATTCCGCTAGCACCGAGACGCTTCCGTTGCAGGCCGATCGACTGAACAATACAGACTGTCTATGATAGTGGGCGCGGAATGACACAGCTTGCAACAAACACAATGCCGTTACCAATGGATAAGCACTGTCCGAGGTGGTTGCCTCTTCATCCACTCCTCGAGCACGCCAATGGCACTTTCCAAAAGACCTTCTGTCAGAGGAGAGATGTCTAGCTCATCATCAAGCGGCACAAGAACTCTTTCCACCTCCCAATTCTCCTCTCCAACATCACCCGACTGCGCGCTACCAACCGATTCCTCTTCTTCAGAAGCGGACTAGACGGAGAGGATACTGATGTTTTCGGTTCTTATGAACTGCATGCTGCGAGAATCGGCCGCGCTTCCGACGAAAATAAAGTCGTCGATTTGTGACGCCGTGGACATCGCCTTAGACCTCCATGGTCATGAGGTTCAGGCCGGCGCCGTCGACTATGACGTTGCTGGCGTTGAAGTCGCCCTGGACGACCTACAAGATGGCGCTGCGTGCGTATGGCCTTCGCGACGTCGACGAGTGTTGCCAAAGTAGAGCAATTTCGTAAAAAGTAGGTAAAAGGTAAGTACCTTTAGGCAAAATCTTAACGAGTAAGTAAGAGTAAAGTAATTTCATCAAAAACCCTAAAAAGTAAGTAAAAGTACTTTATTTTTTCGCCGCGCCTCAGCGCGGCGAGGTGTATGTATACGGATGACAATGTCTGTCTGTCTGTCTGTCTGTCTGTCTGTCTGTCTGTCTGTCTGTCTGTCTGTCTGTCTGTCTGTCTGTCTGTCTGTCTGTCTGTCTGTCTGTCCGTGTGGTGTCCGTTCGTGGCACCGAAGTAAAAGATGTGACATATGTGGTCAGGTAGAGTCGAGGTCGCTGAGTACGGATCCGATGTCCGTTTCGGTTGCTAATTTCGCATTTTCGAGATGTTCGCAATTAAAGTTCGAAAATGTCAAAAATCGATTTTTTTCGCTCGGCCTCAGCCGGGCGAACCCCTACGAGAGCTTATCGTGCGTTCGTTCCTTCGTTCGTTCGTTCGTTACGCTCTTAGATCTCAGCGTTGAAAAGTCGTAGGAAGGCGATCTTGGGCTTTATGGATAGCTCTCGACTTACTGGTAATGTTGCTAACAGACTTCGAAATTCAAAAGTTTGAATTGCGCGCGCTACAGTAACCCGAAGGTTCAAACTGAAAACGGCTATTACTCGCTCGTCTTACGTCGCAGAGCGGCGTGCGATAGGTCACTAAAAGGTCTCGACGTGCTCTTGCGTTTGGCTTGGGTTGGTTAGATAGCTCTCGACTCACTGATCATTTGTTCTTCTATTGGTCGAAACTCAAAAGTTTGAATTTCGGGAGCTACAGTAACCCAAAAGTTTAAAACGCAAAACTTGTCTAACTCGCTCGTCTTCCGTCATAGAGAGACGATCTTGAGTTCATTGAATAGGTTTCGGCACACTGATAATTCCGTTGAGAGAAGTCAAAATTCAGAAGTTTGAATTGCGCGCGCTACAGTAACCCGAAGGTCCAAAACGCAAAACGGCTCTAACACGCTCGTCTTAGGTCGTAGAGCGGCGTGCGATAGGTCAACTAAAAGGTCTCGACGTGCTCTTTCACTTGGCGTAAAAATTTTGCTAATTACGCAAACACGCACCACGAAAAGCGACATTCTTGCGTTTTTAGCATAGAAATCGCTCTAACTCGCTCAGCGTGCGTCGTAGAGAGACGATCTTGAGTTGCTGGATAGCTCTTGACTCACTGATCATTTGTTCTTCTATTGGTCGAAACTCAAAAGTTTGAATATCGCGAGCTACAGTAACCCAAAAGTCCAAAACGCAAAACTTATCTAACTCGCTTGTCTTCCGTCATAGAGAGACGATCTTGAGTTTGTTGAATAGGTTTCGGCACACTGATAATTCCGTCAGGAGGAGTCGAAATTCAAAAGTTTGAATTGCGCGCGTTACAGTAACCCGAAGATAACGGCTCTAACACGCTCGTCTTACGTGGTAGAGCGGCGTGCGAAAGGTCAACTAAAAGGTCTCGACGTGCTCTTTCACTTGGCGTAAAAATTTTGTTAATTACGCAAACACGCACCACGAAAAGCGGCATTCTCCAATTTTTAGCATAGAAATGGCTCTGACTCGCTCAGCGTGCGTCGTAAAAAGACGATCTTGAGTTGCTGGATAGCTCTTGACTCACTGATCATTTGTTCTTCTATTGGTCGAAACTCATAAGTTTGAATATCGCGATCTACAGTAACCCAAAGGTTCAAACAGCAAATCGGCCGTAACTCGCTCGTCTTACGTTTTAGAGCGGCATTCGTTCGACCGTTTGAAAGCTTACGTTGAGGCAGTTGTTGAACACTCATTCCTAAAGAAATACTTTTGTTATTTAAACCCTTGTCTTACGAACAACTTTGACTGCTAAAAAAATTAATCCCGGGCGATCCCAATGTTGCCCTGCAACAACCGCTCAGAAATGCGTGTGTCTTGCTCAAAAAAATAATCCCGGGCGATCCCAATGTTGCCCTGCAAGAACCCCTCAGAAAGGAGTGTGTCAGAAGTAGCGCATGAATAGTGGACTCCGGGCGGGCGCGCGTCATATCGGAAAGGCTTCGAAATACTTTACAAAAGTATCCACTCTTTTACCCTTCCACTTTAAAACACTCACAAACCACTCTGTATTAATAAAACAACTCAACTTTTTTAAAACAGCTTGTTCGCCTAATGAGCTAGCGGCAAAATTTCTTCAGAAATGTAAAGGGCATAGGTCGCGGATAATGTGTAACACAAAAGAATTTTTTCAAATGTGGAATTTTATAGAAATACGCGATTATTTGTCAAAATTTCGTAAATTGACAAAAATAGAACGTCATTTATTGACGAATGTGAATGCAGAAATTGGAAGGTCGTAAGCCATTAAGAATTTGTGACGCAGTTTTTATACTCCACAAAAAAGTGTGGAGTATATAGCGTTTGTGCGCGAAACACAGAAAATTACAGTCAACGGCGTTCGCGCGTGCAGCGGCCGATTTGCAAACGGTCTTTTGCGTTGGGTAGGCCTAGTAAGTGGGCAGGGTGGACATCAAACGTGGTCACGCTCCGGGACCCCGTTGGCGGGAAATTCAAAAATTTAAATTTTCAAAGTACTGAAAAAGGCATAGTACAAGGTAGAACTCGAAAAAGTTGCATATAATGGTATATACTATCTTTTGATATGTTGTAGCCCTCGATAGTGCCGAACACGGAAAAAAAGACTTGGATCGCTGCGGGACCCATTTTGGCGCCAAATTTGAACCAGGCAAGTCGTCCGGGGGACGCAGTATACTCCACAAATTTGAACTCCTACGCACGGTGACTCCTCTCCTGTTGTGGCCTCCTGACACTCCCAATCGCAAAACTAATGCCGAATTCGTGATCTACATCCCAGAATACCCCAGAATCGACATACAACACCCCTAACTTCCTATGGACTCGTAGAACCAAAATTCTGCACTTGGGGTACGGTAGCATGCGAATTCGTCATAGGTGAGCTTAAACATCATCTAAACGCTAAACGAATGCCAAATTCGTAACCAGCGCCCCCGAAAACCCCGAAATCGAGTATAATATCGCGAAAGTCGACCCGACACCCAATATTCAAATGGACGCGGCAGGGTTACTGTAGCTCTGCAAATTTGCCAAAAACTCTTTTCTGGACCAGATTTCAACGTAGAATCGTTTAAAACCACTTTTGAACCGATTCGGCAACGCATTCGAGCGCTACAGACGCTGAAACGTGAAAAGCGCAATTTTTGACCCCGGAGTCAAAAAAGTTCCACCAAGATAACTTTTTTGTGTCTCAACCGATTTTCTCCGTTCATGGCTCATTCGATAGAGGACATCTGGGAAGGAGCACCAAAAGCGGTCTCGCCGCTCTAGCTGCTACCTATCGCGCACAGCAGCCCGTCAAAGTCGGAAAAGGACCAAAAATCGCGAATTTTTCAAATTTGGCGCCAAAATGGGTCCCGGAGCGATCTAATTCTTTTTTTGCGGGTTAGATATTGTCGAGTACTACAACATATCAAAAGATAGTATATACCATTATATGCAACTTTTTCGAGTTCTACCTTGCCCAACCCAATTTTCAGTACTTTGAAAAAATAAATTTTTGAATTTCCCGCCAACGGGGTCCCGGAGCGTGACCCCGTTTGGTGTCCACCCTGCCCACTTACTAGGCCTACCCAACGCAAAAGACCGTTTGCAAATCGGCCGCTTCACGCGCGAACCCCATCCGATCCAAATTACTGCGTTTCGCGCACAATCGCTATATACTCCACACTTTTTGTGGAGTATAAAAATTCGCGAATTTTGGCCCCGGGTCGACTTTGACGGGCTGCTGTGCGAGCTAGGTAGCAGCTAGAGCGGCGAGACCACTCTTGGTGCTCCTTCCCAGATGTCCTCTATCGAATGGGCCATGAACGGAGAAAATCGGATTAAACACAAAAAACTTTCTTACACTGCGACTTTTTTGACTCCGGGGTCGAAAATTGCGATTTTTGTGTTTCGGCGTTTGTAGCGCTCGAATGCGTTGCCGAATCGTTCCAAAAGTGGTTTCAAACGATTCTACGCTTAAATCTGATCTAGAAAAGTGTTTTGGAAAAATTTTCGAAGCTACAGTATCCCTGCCGCGTCCATTTGAATTGTGGGTGCCCGGTCGACTTTTGCAATATTATACTCGATTTCGGGGTTTTCGGGGGCGCTGATTACGAATTTGGCATTCGTTTATCGTTTAGATAATGTTTGAACGTACCTATGACGAAATCGCATGCCACAGTACCCCAACTGCAGAATTTCGTTTCTGCGAGTCCATAGGAAGTTAGGGGTGTTGTATGTTGATTCTGGGGTATTCTGGGATGTAGATCACGAATTCGGCATTAGTTTTCCGATTGGGAGTGTCAGGAGGCCACAACAGCAGAGGAGTCACCGTGCGTAGGAGTTCAAATTTGTGGAGTATACTGCGTCCCCCGGACGACTTGCCTGGTTTAGTTTTGAAAATTTGCAATTTAGAGACATTTACAACTAAAATTCGAAAGTGTTGAAAATCGACTTTTTTCGCCCGGCTTCAGCCGGGCGAACCCCTACGAGAGCTTATCGTGCGTGCGTGCGTTCGTGCGTTCGTCCGTTCGTCACGCTCTCAGATCTCGCCGTTGGTAAGTCGTAGGAAGGAGATCTTGGACTTTATGGATAGGTCTCGACTCACTGGTAATGTTGCTAAGAGACTTCGAAATTCAAAAGTTTGAATTACGCGCGCTACAGTAACCCGAAAGTTCAAACTGAAAACGGCTATTACTCGCTCGTCTTACGTCGTAGAGCGGCGTGCTATAGGTCAACTAAAAAGTCTTGACGTGCTCTTTCGTTTGGCATTAAAAGTTTTCTTAATTACGCAAACGCGCAACACGAAAAGCGACATTCTCGACATTTTTACACTACAATCACTCTAACTCGATCAGCGTGCGTCGTAGAGAGACGATCTTGAGTTTATTGAATAGCTCTCGACTCACTGATCATTTGTTCTTCTATTGGTCAAAACTCAAAAATTTGAATTTCGCGAGCTACAGTAACCCAAAGGTTCAAAACGCAAAACTTCTCTAACTCGGTCGTCTTCCGTCGCAAAGAGACGATCTTGAGTTCGTTAAATAGGTTTCGACACACTGATCACTGCGTTAAGAGAAGTCGAGATTCAAAAGCTTGAATTGCTCGTGCTACAGTAACCCGAAGGTCAAAACGCAAAACGGCTCTAACTCGCTCGTCTTACGTCGTAGTGCGGCGTGCGATAGGTCAACTAGAAGGTCTCGACGTGGTCTTTCATTTGGCATTAAAAATTTTCTCAATTACGCAAACACGCAACACGAAAAGCAACATTCTCGACATTTTTACACTACAATCGCTCTAACTCGATCAGCGTGCGTCGTAGAGAGACGATCTTGAGTTTATTGAATAGCTCTCGACTCACTGATCATTTGTTCTTCTATTGGTCAAAACTCAAAAATTTGAATTTCGCGAGCTACAGTAACCCAAAGGTTCAAAACGCAAAACTTCTCTAACTCAGTCGTCTTCCGTCGCAGAGAGACGATCTTGATTCGTTAAATAGGTTTCGACACACTGACCATTGCGTTAAAAGAAGTCGAAATAGTTTGAATTACGCGAGCTACAGTACCCCAAAGATCCAAACAGCAAAGCGGCCCTAACTCGCTCGTCTTACGTTGTAGAGAGGCGTGCGATAGCTCGCTTAAAAGCTCGCGACGTGCTCTTTCATGGCACTACAAACTTTTTTATCAATTGGTAAAACACGTACTAAGAAAATTGAAATTTTCGTAGGAAATTCGCTGCAATACGATCTTTGGTTGCTCGATAGGTCTCGACTCACTGATCATTCAGCTAAGAGGTTTCGAAATTCAAAATTTTGAATTTCGCGTGCCACAGTAACCCGAAGGACAAAACGCAAAACGGCTCTAACTTGCTCCTCCTACGTCGTAGAGCGGCGTGCGATAGGTCAACTAAAAGGTCTCAACGTGCTCTTTCATGCGACTGCATAAATTTTTCCTATTAGTAAAACATGCACCACGGAAGTCGTCGCATAAATTTTTCCTATTAGTAGAATATGCAGCACGGAAGTCGACAATCGTGACGTTTTGAGCACTAAAACGGCTCTAACTCGCTCGTCTTACGTTGTAGAGCGACGTTCGTTCAACCGTTTGAAAGCTTACGTTGTGGCAGTTGTTGGACACTCATTCGCAAAGACACTTTTGTTTTTTTAACACTTGACTTAATAACAATTTTGTCTGCTAAAAAATTAATCCCGGGCGATTCCAATGTTGCATTGCAACAACCGCTCAGAAATGCGTGCGTCTTGCTCAAAAAACTAATCCCGGGCGAACCCAATGTTGCCCTGCAAGAACCCCTCAGAAAGGAGCGTGTCAGAAGCAATGCATGAATAGTGGACTCCGGGCGGGCGTGCGTTATATCGAGAAGGCTTCGAAACACTTTACAAAAGTATCCACTCTGTCACTCTTTCACTTTAAAACACTCACAAACCACTCTGTCTTAATAAAACAACTCAACTTTTTCAAAACAGCTTGTTCGCCTGAGCTAGCGGCAAAATTTCTTCAGAAATGGAAAGAGCATAGACCGTGGACAATTTGCAACGCAAAAGAAATTTTTTCAACTGTGGAATTTCACAGAAATACGCGATTATTTGTCAAAATTCCATAAATTGACAAAAATAGAACGTCATTTATTGACGAATGTGAATGCGGAAATTAACAGGTCGTAAGCCAATAAGAATTTGTGACGTGGTTTTACAGTTTTGAAATATTGCAATTTAGAGATATTACCAATTAAAATATAAAAATGTCAAAAATCGACTTTGTCGCCTGATGAGCTAGCGGCGAAATTTTTCAGAAATGGAGAGAGCATAGACCGCGGATAATTAGTAACACAAAGATTGTTTGCAATTGTGGAATTTTATAGAAATACGCGACAAGAATTTTGACAAAAACCTTGAAAATATCCCTAATTTCGTGAATTCCAAAATTCTAAACTATGTCACAAATTCATCGCGTCTTGCGCCCTTTCCATTTCAGCAAAAACTTTGCCGAGACGACTTGTAAATAAAAATCATTTTTGACATTTTCGTATTTTAATTGTAAATATCTCGAAATAGGGAAATTAGCAACAGAAACGGACAACGGCACGTTACTCAGCGCATTCGACTCCATTGGGTGGCACTAACCGTCATGTGTAGTTTTGTGACACAGACACACACACACACACAGACGGAAACACGAACAGACAACAGCGTCCGTATATATACTCGCCGCGCTGCGGCGAAAACAAGCTGTTTAAAAAAAGTTGAGTTGTTTTATTAATACAGAGTGGTTTGTGAGTGTTTTAAAGTGGAAGAGTAAAAGAGTGGATACTTTTGTAAAGTGTTTCGAAGCCTTTCCGATATGACGCGCGCCCGCCCGGAGTCCACTATTCATGCGCTACTTCTGACACGCTCCTTTCTCAGGGGTTCTTGCAGGGCAACATTGGGATCGCCCGGGATTAATTTTTTGAGCAAGGCACACGCATTTCTGAGCGGTTGTTGCAAGGCAACATTGGGATCGCCCGGGATTAATTTCTTTAGCAGACAAAGTTGTTCGTTCGTCAAGAGTTAAAAAAACAAAAGTATTTCTTTAGGAATGACCGCTCAACAACTGTCTCAACGTAAGGTTTCAAACGGTCGAACGAATGCCGCTCTACAACGTACGACGAGCGAGTTAGGGCCGATTTGCTGTTTGAACCTTTGAGTTACTGTAGCTCGCGAAATTCAAACTTTTGAATCTCGACTTCTCTTAAAGGAATGATCAGCGTGCCGAAAGCTGTTCAACGTGCTCAAGATCGTCTCTCTACGACGGAAGACGAGCGAGTTAGATAAGTTTTGCGTTTTAAACCTTTGGGTTACTGTAGCTCGCGATATTCAAACTTTTGAGTTTCGACTAATCGAAGAACAAATGATCAGTGAGTCGAGAGCTATCCAACAAACTCAAGATCGTCTCTCTACGACGCACGCTGAGCGAGGTAGGGCGATTTCTGTGCTAAAAACGCAAGAATGTCGCTTTTCGTGTTGCGTGTTTGCGTAATTTAGAAAATGTTTTATGCCAAACGAACGACCGCGTCGAGACCTTTTAGTAGACCTATCGCACGCCGCTCTACGACGTAAGACGAGCGAGTTAGAGCCGATTTGCTGTTTCAACCTTTGAGTTACTGTAGCTCGCGAAATTCAAACTTTTGAATCTCGACTTCTCTTAACCGAATGATCAGTGTGCCGAAACCTATTCAACGACCTCAAGATCGTCTCTTTATGACGGAAGACGAGCGAGTTAGAGAAGTTTTGCGTTTTGAACCTTTGGGTTACTGTAGCGCGCGAAATTCAAACTTTTGGGTTTCGACCAATAGAAGAACAAATGATCAGTGAGTCGAGAGCTATCCAACCAACTTAAGACCGTCTCTCTACGACGCAAGCTGAGTGAGTTAGAGCGATTTCTGTGTCAAAAACGCGAGAATGTCGCTTTTCGTGTCGCGTGTTTGCGTAATTAAGAAAATTTGTAAGCCAAACGAAAGAGCACGTCGAGACCTTTTAGTTGACCTATCGCGCGCCGCTCTACGACGTAAGGCGAGCGAGTTACAGACGTTTTCCGTTTTGACCTTCAGGTTACTGTAGCGCGCGCAATTCAAACTTTTGAATTTCGAAGTCTCTTAGCGACATTACCAGTGAGTCGAGAGCTTTCCGTAGAGCCCAAGATCTCCTTCCTACGACTTTCCAACACCGAGATCTGAGAGCGTAACGCACGAACGAACGAACGAACGCACGGACGCTAAGCTCTCGTAGGGGTTCGCCCGGCTGAGGCCGGGCGAAACAAGCTGTTTTAAAAAAGTTGTTGTTTTATTAATACAGAGTGGTTTGTGAGTGTTTTAAAGTGGAAGAGTAAAAGAGTGGATACGTTTGTAAAGTATTTCGAAGCCTTTCCGATATGACGCGCGCCCGCCCGGAGTCCACTATTCATGCGCTACTTCTGACACGCTCCTTTCTGAGAGGTTCTTGCAGGGCAACATTGGGATCGCCCAAGATTATTTTTTTGAGCAAGACACGTCTTTCTGAGCGGGTGTTGCAGGGCAACATTGGGATCGCCCCGGATTAATTTTTTTAGCAGACAAAGTTGTTCGTAAGACAAGGGTTTAGAAAAACAAAAGTATTTCTTTAGGAATGACCACTCAACAACTGCCTCAACGTAAGCTTTCAAACGGTCGAACGAATGCCGCTCTACAACGTAAGACGAGCGAGTTAGGGCCGATTTGCTGTTTGAACCTTTGGGTTACTGCAGCTCGCGAAATTCAAACCTTCAAAATTTCGAAATTCAAAAACCAGTGAGTCAAGAGCTATCTAGCAACTCAAGATCGTCTCTCTACGACGCACGCTGAGCGAGTTAGAGCGATTTCTATGCTAAAAACGCGAGAATGTCGCTTTTCGTGGTGCGTGTTTGCGTAATTAACAAAATTTTTACGCCAAGTGAAAGAGCACGTCGAGACCTTTTAGTTGACCTATTGCACGCCGCTGTACGACGTAAGACGAGCCAGTTAGAGCCGTTTTGCGTTTAGACCTTCGGGTTACTGTAGCGCACGCAATTCAAACTTTTGAATTTCGAAGTCTCTTAGCGACATTACCAGTGAGTCGAGGCCTTTCCGTAAGGCCCAAGATCGCCTTCCTACGACGTTCCAACGCCGAGATCGCAAATTTAGTGCTAACGGAGTCGAAAATGTCGCTTTTCGTGTTGCGTGTTTGCGTAATTAAGAAACTTTTTTATGCCAAGCGAAAGCGCACGTCGAGACCTTTCAGTTGACCTATCGCACGCCGCTCTACGACGTAAGACGAGCGAGTAATTGCCGTTTTCAGTTTGAACTTTCGGGTTACTGTAGCGCGCGCAATTCAAACTTTTGAATTTCGAACTCTCTTAGCAACATTACCAGTAAGTCGAGAGCTATCCATAAAGCCCAAGATCTCCTTCCTACGACGTTCCAACGCCGAGATATAAGAGCGTGACGAACGAACGAACGAACGAACGAACGCACGGACGATAAGCTCTCGTAGGGGTTCGCCCGGCTGAGGCCGGGCGAAAAAAGGGTAGATCAAATTCTTAACGAGTAAGTAAAAGTAAAGTAAGTTCGCTCCAAATTCCATCGAGTAAGTAAAAGTACTTTTGCTTTTAGTACTTTTACTTACTGGTTACCTACTTTTTCAGAAATTTTAAAAAGTACTCTTCGGCAACACTGACGTCGACACACAAGAGAAGCCACTGCACTATGAGGTACAGTAGGTCACGAAGGCTGTTGACCATGGACACTCTAATGGCCATACACACGCTCAATGCACTCGGCAAACAGCACCTTCGGCCAAACGACACAGACGAAGACACTCCAGCTGTGAAACATACATATGTAGGTAGTTACCCATCGACGCGTCTCTCATTTGGGCGACCGTCTTGGCTAGGCCGGCCGCCATGGCCACCACCTCGTCGGCCGTGAAGTGGCGGCCCTTCTCCAGCAGCAACGCGACCGACTCGCCCTTCGCCACCGATTCTGCTTCTTTCCTTCTTTCTTTCTTTCTTTCTTTCTTTCTTTCTTTCTTTCTTCTGCAAGGAATTATTATTATTCTTCCTTGGGTGCACTGCCAACTGTTGCACCTTCATGTAGAATCCCGCTAGCACCGAGACGCTTCTGCCCGATCGACTGAACAATACAGACTGTCTATGATAGCGGGCGCGGAATGACACAGCTTGCAACAAACACAATGCTGTTACCAATGGATAAGCACTGTCGGAGGTGGCTGCCTCTTCATCCACTCTTCGGGTCATCGAGCGGCACAAGCACTCTTTCCACCTCCCAATTCTCCTCTCCAACACCTCCCGACTGCGCGCTGCCAACCGATTCGTCTTCTTCAGAAGCGGACTGGACGCGGAGGATATTGGTGATGTTTTCGGTTCTTATGAACCGCATGTTGCGAGAATCGGCCGCGCTTCCGACGAAAATAAACTCGTCGATTCGTGACGCCGTGGACATCGCCTTAGACCTCCATGGTCATGAGGTCCAGGCCGGCCCCGTCGACTATGACGTTGCTGGCGTTGAAGTCGCCCTGGACGACCTACAAAATGGCGCTGCGTATGGCCTTCGCGACGTCGACCAGTGTTGCTGAAGTAGAGCAATTTCTTAAAAGGTAGGTAAAAGGTAAGTAATTTTAGGCAAAATCTTAACGAGTAAGTAAGAAAAGAGTAAAGTAATTTCATCAAAAACCCTAACGATCACTGTAAAAGTACTTTACTTTTTATTTTTTTGATAAGAAGTATTCGTTATATCCAAATGAATTAAATACTACTGATATTGAGGAGCACAGGTCTCAGGTACGGCCTAGTAGCTGTGCAACAACTTAACTTTACTCCAAGTCCTAACTGTAATTACGACAGGGCTCCATATAGAATGCATGCTGCCGATTTGCATGCAAGTGTTTTGACGATTCTCAAACTTGGAGAAATAGGCATTAACGGGCATGCCATTACGCTCTGCATCTCTCTGCAGCTGCCATTACTCTCTGCAGAGAGTCTACAGTCTTCTGAGCTACTATAACTACTTGCGTTACACCTGTGCTCACTGCTATCTAACAAAGTCTGGTTTCCTAAGATCAGCAATCAATGCTAGAGCACAAAAGCAAGCGAAGAAATTTTGAAAAGTACTTTTCGGCAACACTGACGTCGACACACCAGAGAAGCCACTGCACTATGAGGTAGTGTAGGTCACGAAGGCTGTTGACCATGGACACTCTAATGGCCATACACACGCTCAATGCACTCGGCAAACAGCACCTTCGGCCAAACGACACAGACGAAGGCACTCCAGCTGTGAAACATACATATGTAGGTAGTTACCCATCGACGCGTCTCTCATTTGGGCGACCGTCTTGGCTAGGCCGGCCGCCATGGCCACCACCTCGTCGGCCGTGAAGTGGCGGCCCTTCTCCAGCAGCAACGCGACCGACTCGCCCTTCGCCACCGTCATCAGGATGACAACGACGGTGCCGTGCGAGCTGAGCACCTGAATCGGTGGATTCTTACTCGACAGACGACGACGCCGACGACGACGACGATTAGGGTAAGGATTGTTGCTTACCTTGATGCGCGTTCAGTTGCGCATCTCGGGCACGCCCGTGACGCGCCCCGCCGAGCTCGCGCATGGCCTCCACTTCGGCACCGCCGTCGTCGTCGACCTCCCAGCCGAGCAGCTCGTAGGAGAGGAGGAGCTTTGCTTGGCGCCAAACAGCTCCTCCGTCCCCTTGCTCGTGGACACCAGCACCTCGACGAAGGCCCCGTGGACGCCGGCGCCCATGACTTGGCGCCGGTAGGCCCCCAGTTGCCTCTCCACCTCATGCATGATGGCGTGCACGTTCCGGTCCGACAGCTGGAAACAATCTAACCAATTCGTTCCAAACCAAAAGCCCCTCCCATTGTTCTTGTTCCAGAAGGCCGTAGAACAATGTGTATTACGCTTCACGGTCGCCTACTGTGCCTGAGGCGAGTCCAGCTTTGCGCACCACAAAATAGCTCGAATTGGCTAGACTATCTAACGCAATTCAACAGCTTCTACCGATACAACCTACTTGTTTTAATCTAAATGCACACGTTGCACGCGCACCGAAATATAGCGCACCTTTGAGTCCGAAGTTGAAACTCCATGACAAGTTCGACAAGTTCACAATCTTCGAGTCAAGTTCCGACTTTTCACATTTTTCGGTTTTCAAACGACAAAATGCAAGAATGAGGGTTAGCTCTGTGGGGGAAGCCGAAATGTTCGCGTTGCCACCCACGTGTCAAACTTCAAACTTTGCACTGATTGGCTGACGTGTTACGCTCATTGGTTGCGCAAGACGCCTTCTTATTTCAATTTGAATTGTCATAGGCGGAGCGCGCTAACCGCAAGCGGTTTGAATTCAAACCGCCTTAGTTACGGGTTACGGTAACCTTAGAATGTCTTCAAAGACGGAAACAAGCTGTTTTAAAAAAGTTGAGTTGTTTTATTAATACAGAGTGGTTTGTGAGTGTTTTAAAGTGGAAGAGTAAAAGAGTGGATACTTTTGTAAAGTATTTCGAAGCCTTTCCGATATGACGCGCGCCCGCCCGGAGTCCACTATTCGTGCGCTACTTCTGACACGCTCCTTTCTGAGGGGTTCTTGCAGGGCAACATTGGGATCGCCCGGGATTAATTTTTTGAGCAAGACGCGCCTTTCTGAGCGGTTGTTGCAGGGCAACATTGGGATCGCCCGGGATTAATTTTTTTAGCAGTTATAGTTGTTCGTAAGACAAGGGTTTAAAAAAACAAAAGTATTTCTTTGGGAATGACCATTCAACAACTGCCTCAACGTAAGCTTTCAAGCGGTCGAACGAATGCCGCTCTACAACGTAAGACGAGCGAGTTAGGGCCGATTTGCTGTTTGAACCTTTGAGTTACTGTAGCTCGCGAAATTCAAACCTTCGAATCTCTACTTCTCTTAACGGAATGACCAGTGTGCCGAAACCTATTCAACAAACTCAAGATCGTCTCTCTACGACGGAAGACGAGCGAGTTAGAGAACTTTTGCGTTTTGAACTTTTGGGTTACTGTAGCTCGCGATATTCAAACTTTTGAGTTTCGACCAATAGAAGAACAAATGATCAGTGAGTCAAGAGCTATCCAGCAACTCAAGATCGTCTCTCTACGACGCACGCTGAGCGAGTTAGAGCGATTTCTATGCTAAAAACGCGAGAATGTCGCTTTTCGTGGTGCGTGTTTGCGTAATTAACAAAATTTTTACGCCAAGTGAAAGAGCACGTCGAGACCTTGTAGTTGACCTATCGCACGCCGCTCTACGACGTAAAACGAGCAAGTTAGAGCCGTTTTGCGTTTTGACCTTCGGGTTACTGTAGCGCGCGAAATTCAAATTTTTGAGTTTTGACCAATAGAAGGACAGATGATCAGTGAGTCGAGAGCTATTCAATAAACTCAAGATCGTCTCTCTACGACGCACGCTGATCGAGTTAGAGCGATTGTAGCGTAAAAACGCGAGAATGTCGCTTTTCGTGGTGCGTGTTTGCGTAATTAACAAAATTTTTACGCCAAGTGAAAGAGCACGTCGAGACCTTGTAGTTGACCTATCGCACGCCGCTCTACGACGTAAGACGAGCGAGTTAGAGCCGTTTTCCGTTTTGACCTTCGGGGTACTGTAGCGCGCGAAATTCAAATTTTTGAGTTTTGACCAATAGAAGGACAGATGATCAGTGAGTCGAGAGCTATTCAATAAACTCAAGATCGTCTCTCTACGACGCACGCTGATCGAGTTAGAGCGATTGTAGCGTAAAAACGCGAGAATGTCGCTTTTCGTGGTGCGTGTTTGCGTAATTAACAAAATTTTTACGCCAAGTGAAAGAGCACGTCGAGACCTTGTAGTTGACCTATCGCACGCCGCTCTACGACGTAAGACGAGCGAGTTAGAGCCGTTTTCCGTTTTGACCTTCGGGGTACTGTAGCGCGCGCAATTCAAACTTTTGAATTTCGAAGTCTCTTAGCGACATTACCTATCCATAAAGTCGAGACCTATCCATAAAGTCCAAGATCTCCTTCCTACGACTTACCAACGGCGAGATCTGAGAGCGTGACGAACGCACGACGAACGAACGCACGATAAGCTCTCGTAGGCCTCAGCCGGGCGAAACAAAAGGAAACTGAAGAAATTTGATGAGTTTCTCTATCGGTACGATTGCAACTGCGATTACGATCGTTCAGTTGACCATACTGCTGGAATTTGAACATACCGCAACGACAATATGCTTCGTGTGTTCTTTTTTCGCCGCGCCCCAGCGCGGCGAGTATATATACGGACGCTATTGTCCGTTCGTGTGTGTGTCTGTCTGTGTGTCTGTGTCACAAAACTAGACATGACGGTTAGTGCTACCTAATGGAGTCGAATGCGCTGAGTAACGTGCCGTTGTCCGTTTCTGTTGCTAATTTCGCTATTTCGAGATATTTACAATTAAAATATGAAAATGTCAAAAATGAGACTTTTATTTACAAGTCGTATCGAGAAAGTTTTTGCTGAAATGGAAAGGGCATAAGACGCGATGAATTTGTGACATAGTTTCGGATTTTATAATTCACGAAATTAGGGATATTTTCATAAATTTTGTCAAAATTCCCAAATTTCGACAAAAACTTCTTTGCACGGATGTGTCGAGCATACTCTGTCAAGTATTTAGCAAATAGTTTCAGCAAATATAATTAACGAAATTAGGATATTTTCATGGGTTTTGTCAAAATTCCCAAATTTCGACAATTTCAAACGGCTTAAATTTCAAAACTTCTTTTCACGGATGTGTCGAGCATAGTCTGCGACGTATTTATCAAATAGATTCAGATTTTATAATTAACAAAATTAGGGATATTTTCAAGGGTATTGTCAAAATTCCCAAATTTCGACAATTTCAAATGGCTTAAATTTCATGATTTCTTTACATGGTTATGTCGGGCATAGGCTGCCAAGTATTTAGCAAGTCGTTCTAGATTTTATAATTAACGCATTTTGGGATATTTTTAAGGTTTTCGTCAAAATTCCCAAATTAGGACGAATTCGAACGGCTTAAATTTCATAATTTCTTTACATGGTTGTGTCGGGCATAGGCTGCCAAGTATTTAGCAAGTCGTTCTAGATTTTACAATTAACGCATTTTGGGATATTTTCAAGGTTTTTGTCAAATTTCCCAAATTACGACAATTTCAAACAGCTTAAATTCTACAATGTCTTTGCGTTGATGCATTGGGCATAGTCTGTCAAGTATTTAGCAAATAGTTTCTGATTTTATAATTAACGAAATTTGGGATATTTTTGTTAAAATCCTCAAATTTCGACAATTTCAAACAGCTTAAATTTTAAATTGTCTTTGCATGGTTGTGTCGGGCATAGTCTGCCAAGGTATATTTTTAAGGTTTTTGTCTAAATTTCAAAATTTCGACAATTTCAATCAGCTTAAGTTTCAAAATATCTCCGTGTGGATGCATCGAGCCCTACGCCCAAAAGAATGGGGCGTCGTCACATTTATACCCTTTTCAATAGGGCGTCGCTCCATTTATACCCTTTTCAATAGGGCGTCGTCCTATTTATACCCTTTTCAATAGGGCGTCGTCCTATTTATACCCTTTTCAATAGGGCGTCGTCCACATTTAGACCCTTTTCAATAGGGCGTCGTCCCATTTAGACGCTTTTCAATAGGCGTCGTCTCATTTAGACGCTTTTATTGCACTGTGTGCCTGCGGCGAATCTCTCTGGTCCATTTATGGATCAGTTGCCACAATTGTAAGCGCAAAGTGTGCCTGCGGCGAATCTTCTGATCCATATGTGGATCAGGTACCACGAACAAATCCAAGACCAATTGCGGCGATACCCCACCAGATTGTCGACTAAATGTCTAGCGGCACTTCACTATCCAGTGCACATTATCGCGCACACCCTCTCAAGTTTACACTGATGCCAACGTGGTGCCACAGTTTTTAGACAAAGCTTGTTGTACGACTCAGCGAACT
>JASAMZ010002421.1:32500-40589 GCA_030248115.1 Linhomoeus sp. GSCO2_2
AATCGAAAACAAACAGGTTCGTGTTCAGCGTTGTCAAAAACCCCGAAAAACTTTTAACTCAATTTCGAAAATTTGACCGGGATTCAACAAGCTCGGTATTAAAAAGTTGAGTGTGTATTCTGACTGCATTGCAAAGAGTTGGTTCTTTCTGCAGAGAGTGGAGAGTTCATCGCCCGCATGCTCCGCTTCATGAGCCCCCGCTTCGAAGGGCGTATTGCATAGAATATTGATTTCGCGGGATTTGGTTTTTAGAGAGAAGTCACTCTTTCAAGCAACGCTTTTAAAAAGTGACAAAAATTGCAAAGTTTTGGCGAACAATTGACAGAGCAAAAACAGCACACTACGAGCAATCAAACCGTGTCGCACTTCTGTCTATGTTGCAAAGAGCGATCTTAGCGTCAGAATCGAGAATGGCGTTTCGTGGTGCGTGTTTGCGTAATTGAGCAAACTTTTGTAGCGATGAAAGAACAGTCGAGAGCTTTCACTGGCGTGTGATTGCACTCTAGAGTAAGAGAGGAGTTGAGCTTTTGTGCTTTTGCACTTGGTTATGTATGCGATCACTTTTGAGTTTGAAAAAGATTACGGTATCCCACCTTGGCGCTGCCATGGCCGCAGCAGCATCTGTAGCGCGCGTCCAGGGGGTCAAAGGGTTGCTGCATGTTTAGTTGCTGTGTCACTTCGCAAAATAGCACGCAGTCAAGTCAAGTCTCGCTCAAATGCTGTCACAAGCAAGCGTCTTTTATCAACAGAGAAAAAGCGCCTCTTGCCTACCTATATGTAGGGCTACAAAGTCAAACGACGTCGCTTGAGGGCTGAGGCTTGACGAAAGCAAACAAGGTGTGCCTATGCGTTGACATGCGACTGTGCGCGTTAGCAGAATTCCATTGGCCGACAAATAGGGGTGTGCTGTCAGCATTCCCTGCAACGAATCATTACTCATCGTGTCCGTGTGTGTCACCAACCACGTGAAGGTACAGTATCTCAGACTGTGTGCATTGTGACACTTGCACGTTTGGCGTGAGGTTCTTTGCATTCGTGAGCAGGCGTACGATCGTAAACATAAGCCTAAGAAGTCTTCTTGCTTACTATGTGAATGAAGAAAGTGGTACCGTAAAGTGCCGAATAGAGGTTGGTAGCTACCACTATTGTTTCAATGTGCCCCTACACCCTACCACTATTTGGAGACTACCACTATTTGGAGATCTTCCTCTATTCGGCACTTTACGATATGTGGATTCGCAAATTGACACAAGACGGTCGTTGCAAAGTCTAGGTGTTTGGGCAACCCGTGATTCTTGAGAGCATAGTCCTAAGCCAGGGTATAATCTGTGCTGCGTCATTAGCGCGCAAATTGCACTCCATTCGACTCGCGAAGTAGGCACTTCATTTTCTTGCGCCATATCTCAATAGCGCGCCACGCATACGACCGAAAGCAACAACGAAAGAACAGCGTTACAACGGCGACCACCAACCAAAAACCACCAAAATACCACAAAACCCGACCAAACACCAAATTACACCGAAATTACACAAAAATTCGTCACGAAATGTAGATTCTTTTGTAGTCGTTCGCGCCGATCGCTTGCGTACATTTGGGAGCACTTTCTTCTACTTTCTCAATTTTTCGCGTCTCGTATCGTGTTTTCGGAAATGTCCTCTGGAAATTGAGTGTGGTGGATTATGAGGGAAAATACCGTAAACAGTCGAATAAGCGCCCCATCCCCGATCCCTAAACTCTTTCAATAAGCCCCCCCCCCCCATTTACAATACTGCCTACATGTGCACTATAAGCCCTGGCCGCGAAATTGTCACTGAAAATGGTGGTTTTGAGCTAAAATTTTCGCCTGCGGCGCTATTTTTGAGAGATTTTACACTTATTTTGGGCATATTGGCCCTCAAAAGTCGCTCAAAACGCGTTTTGGGCTAAAAAGCCTTTTTGGTGTACTTTCCTAGCAATTTCTCAGGAAGCGAAAAGTGAATTCGCTTTTCTCCAGACCCCGCCTCCCCTACACGGAAACCCGGTTTGCCCCCCCCCCCCCACCGGCCCAAATCTGGGCGGCACCTAGGTATGCTTTCGGTTCGGCACTCTCTAGCCGTTTAGGTACTTTATTCTACTCATTTTCCTTTTACACTTTATCAAGAACGTTCCCGTTCTCGTTACCACCCCCCCCCCCCCCCCTTCAGTTCTTCAATCGCACCTCTTCGTTACGCCAAGCACCAAGGCGACGTGCTGGTGTCCCTGCATACGCGGAAACCCCCCCCCCCCCCCCCCAATCCAAAGAAAAGACGCAAAGGAAACAGCAGGACTCACCGCAAAACCAAGCCAATGGGACACTTCGACACACTCTCGCCGCCGCCGCCACTCAGGAATGAACCAAAACAGAATGCCAGAGCTCCACCCCAAGACACCGAATAATGGAATTACCTGAAACAAACATAGCACCTATCGGTTTACTAGAATCGAGTTCTCCGAAGTGCGGCAATCTTGAGGCAAAACGTGAAGAAAGAGTGACGCAAAATGCTCAAAAAGGCGCCGTGGACGCAACTTTACACAATTTTTGAATGATCATTGGGACGGTTCAGTGCTTTATTCATTTAGGGGAACGTGTGTAGCAAGCCACACTTCTCCATTCAAATCTGCTACATTAGCAATTCAAAATCTTCTCCTACAGTATACCTTTCGAAAGGCGCAAAGAGAAAGGCGACAGCCTCGGGGACGAAGCGTCGAACGTAGGTCTCGCGACGACACACCAGTGGCAATAACACCGCAATGATTTCACGCGCTTTTGTTATATTCCCATTTATTCTTCGGTTTGTGGACGAAATGCGACGAAAATTCCCTGAGAAAGTCCAAAAATGCTCCTCCAATGAAGTGCTCCTCCAATGGGCCGTCGAGCAGACAACACTGCAAATTGGAGATTTTACACACGACATGAAATGATTTATTAGCACAGGTTCTTATGTACACTACGCCCCACAATCCCGTACCACCGAAACCCCCCCCCCTCTAGCCACCCAAAATTTGCGAACAAATTTCGCCTGCGCGCACTGTTATTGGTCTATATGCATTTGGGTCTTTGGTAACAAAGCATACATTTTCCCGCTCCCGCAACTTTTGAACCAAATCAATGCGAAATTTCTTGCGGCAAGGGACCACCCTACGGATTCCGAAAACAAACTGGCCCCCCCCCCCCCCCCCCCCCCATTTCACCTCAACCGCCCCCAACCCGAATCCCAACAATACAATATATGTACAACAATAACTATATTTATCTCAGAGCTTCAACCAATACCCTGTATGCTGTAAACCCATAGGTGCAGGCCACCCGGAGGCCGGCGGGGGGGGGGGGGGGGGGTTCTTCTTGAGGAAAATGGAAAATTTTCGAGAGGGGGGGGCGGGGGGGTCCCGATACCCGGAAAATCAATTTAGAATTGCCAAAAATGTGCCTAAAACGCCTTATTTTGGTCAAAAACCTGCTAATTTGTGCATAAATAGTCGAAATATAGCGCCGCAGGCAAAACTTTGGACATAGGACCAAAAACATAGGACATAGGACCAAAAACTACCAAAAATACAAGAAAATTTCCGAAATTTCCGGATTTTTTCCGAATTTCGGATGCCAGGGGGGGGGGGGGGGGGTCTACGGAAAAATTTCCCAAGGGCCATGGCCGGGGGGGGGGGGGGGGGGGTTCCCCCCCGCCCCCCCCCCCCCGCCTGCACCTATGTGTAAACCCCTCGAATACTCCCGCCAAAACCAAAACCCTAACTGCAAATACTCCAAATTGCCAAAATCCAAAACAGCCAAATCGAATCCGCACCTCAAACAGAAAGAGACGACAGCCGATGATTCTCCGCCTCCACTGGGAAGTACTCGTTCAAAACCTCCACGAAATTTCTCATATGAATAGTCAACCAAATGCGGAAATACAGGCTCGCGTAGCGCCGGCACACATGTCGGGAATAGGAATAGGAATCTCAGACTCGGGACTCTTGCAGCAGCGCGCGCGCTACAACAAAAGACGAATTTTGCGCCTATTCGGCACACCTCCCCTCAAAGGGGGAGGGGGAGGCGGGAGAGGGGAGGGGCGGGGGCCAAATTTCAAAATTTATTTCGATTTTAGAAAAACCTCGGTCAAGTGAGACGGACGGCCTCAGCATTTGCATTTTGATAGAAGACGGATGGCTATCGTACGCGTGCGGACACGACGACACCCTTGTTGTCAGGGAATCGCGTGAGTATTTGCCACTGTTTTGATCGCGAGCGCTACATTCGAGCCTCTAGCGCTGTTCCCGAAAAGGAATGTGACAAGACAAGAGCAAATTTGCTCTTTCCGATTATGGAGAGTCGTCCAGTCTTGTTTTACCATCTTGCTAAGCCATCTTTTACGCAAAATTGCATCTCGAACGGGCTCAAAACAGCTCCTTGGGAGAATCACTTCCACAATTCTCACGTAGATGGGGGGAGGGGGTGGGGGGGGGGGGGAAAGCTCTCACCCCCACTCACTCGATCACTCCTCCTTGGGCGGCTTGGCCGCAATGTCGATGGCCTTGGCGAGGGCGCCGTCCTTGCGGGTCAGCTTGAGAGCGCCCAGCGTCACGGCCACCTGAGCGTTGGTGCGTGTCTCTCTCTCTCTCTCTCTCTCGAAAACACGCAACACGCAACGCGCACACGCAACAGGGAGAGCGCCGTGCATGCATTTGGCGTACAGTGCCGATTAGTATACCCGGGTATACTATTCGTGAAATTGGGTTTTGCCGGTTCACCGACAAAGGAGAAGCAGGTTTTAGATCCAGACTAAA
Source organism: Linhomoeus sp. GSCO2_2 (assembly GCA_030248115.1). Classification (NCBI taxonomy): domain Eukaryota; kingdom Metazoa; phylum Nematoda; class Chromadorea; order Monhysterida; family Linhomoeidae; genus Linhomoeus; species Linhomoeus sp. GSCO2_2. The sequence continues at coordinate 37,302 of JASAMZ010002421.1, forward strand.
TCCAGACAGAAGCGCCATCCAAATACTATACTCGGGTATACAAATTGGCACTTTCCATTTACAGTTCTTTTCAGAAGCTTCCATTGTATACTCACATTTTGAAAGGTGTGAGCTAATCGTTGTATGATAGCTTACAATTTGATTGTATGCAACGCATTCGAGCAATTTAAAACGTACTCAAACAAACTCTTGCTAAACAAACTCTTGCTCAACTCAAACAAACAAACTCAAACAAACTCAAACAAACTCTTGCAAACAAAACAAACTCTTGCTAAAGTCTTGTCTTTAGCTCAGATTATATCACGTCAAGAAGGTTGTTGGACAGAAACTTGTCACGACAAAAAATGTTTTTGCGACCCCATATTATAGTACATCCCGGGTATACTACAGCATACACGGGGTGTATCATTTAGGGAGTATACTAATTGGCACTGTACGGTACCTCGCCATTCGCGCGGATGGCTAGCTCGAAGGGCGGCTGCTGGATCTCGAGGGCCGCCGCCTTGATGGTGTCGGCGAAGTGCCAGGCCTGAATACGGTGGGTATATTTGAAAGTTTGAATTTTGCGGATAGGTCCTCCGACGATATACATACAGTACACCACCAATCCGCTCAACTGAGCTATGTCGCGCGTATTGCGAGCGTGGCATACTCATCGGAAGCGTGGTGGGGAGTGCGTGCGTGCCGAGTTTGGAACAATGCAAAATCGGTTGCTGACCGAGAGGTGGAAACTTGAATTTGGGAAAGTGATTCTTGTGAAATTTCACTCTGCACCACCGCAGCCAACCTCGAGCCAGCTCTGGCGCTTGAAGATCTTGCGCGCCTGCTGCTCAAAGTTGAGAATGTCCCAGTGGCGCCGCCGCAGGTGGTTGCGGCCCTGCGTCGACAGCTTCTCAACCTTGGCGGGCGCGCTGAATCATTCGCTTTCGTCGCAACAATACTTCACGCCCACGCACCAATAAAAGGGAAGGGGGGGGGGGGGGGGAAGTTGGTTCCAAACCCACACCCCCCCCCCCCCGCTCACTGGTGGGTGCTAGACAAAAGCTACACACTGGAGAAGAGAAAATACATCGTCGCAGGGGCAAACTTTGGCCATTCATAGGTACGTGTTCTGGCGGTGGGGGGGGGGTGCGTAATACCGTATAGCCCCAGGAATGCGCCTAAAGTAGGCCTCCCCACCGCTCAAACAGCTCTTCGGCGTCCTCCTTGGCCACGTCGACCATGCGGCCGAAGGTGATTCCGGGCCTCCCCCCGCTGGCCAGGACCCCCAGCAGGAGCTGGCGGACCTGCTGGGGCAGCTCGGGAATCGAGGCCAACAGCGCCTCCACCTTGCCCATCGTGCGCTCCGAGACTGGGTGGTGGAGCTTCCTCTCGGGGAAGGGCTCCACCCTGCCGCCTGAAATAGAGAGAGAGTGAGAGTCGTTGGGGGGGGGGGGAAGGGGGGGGGGGGGGGGGCGCTTATTGGAGGATCTACGGTAGACAGAGAAACAGAGTCCAAGCGTCCAACTCACTGGCCAGCGCCTGCACGGCGAGACGGGCCATGGCGAAGACGTCCTCCGCCTCCGCCTTCGCCAGCTCGCGCGCGTCCCACCGGCTGCTCTCCTGGGCGCTTCCAAAGTCGACGACGGTGGCCGTGAGGGCCGGGCCCGAGCCCTCCACGACCACGTTGCCCTTCGAGTAGTCGAGGTGGAATATCTAAACAAAGGGTGGACAAAAGTGTCATCGACGTCCTGTCGCAGTGGACGCTCCCCCACTTCTGCGCCATTAGGTACATCATGGGTTCAATTCGAAAGCTCCGCCATGTCCGCAAGCCCTGACCATGACAGCTATGGCTCTCAATATGTGCTACATACATATGCTGCCCGCCCACGTACCTAGCTGTTGCTAATATGGACTCCCACTCACAACAACAACAACAACAACAACAACAACAACAACATCTCCGCGAACTCTTCTCTACCTGGGCCCTCTCCTTCATTTCCGAGGCAGTCGTGGCGACGCTCGACAGCAGGGCCACCACTTCGTCCACCTCGAAGCGGCGCCCGCTGCCGATGAGCTTGGCCAGACTGTCGCCCGGCGCCACAGTCATGAGAATGGCCACGATGTTCCTGTGGCCGGCCTGAAAGTAGGTGTTCTGGGGCAACAGTTGACGATGGCGGCGACGACGACGGCGGCGACGACGGTGGCGACGGCGGCGACGACGACGTCGACGACGACGGCGGCGGCGGCGACGACGACGACGACGGCCACGACGACGAGGACGGCGGCCACGACGACGACGACGACGACGGCGGCGGCGGCGACGACGACGACGACGGCCACGACGACGACGACGACGACGACGACGACGACGACGACGACGACGAGACGACGGCGGCGGCGACGGCGGCGACGACGACGACGACGACGGCCACGACGACGGCGACAACGACGCTAAAGCAAGTGGCTAGGTACCGACCTTGAGGGTGGTCCAGGCGCGCAGCTGGGGCACCTGCTTGATCTCGGCCTTCGCCAGCTGCTTCATGGCGAAGACCTCCGGGTCGAGGCCCTCCTCGTCGTCTTCGTCGTCGTCGGTGAACTGGCGCGTCGTGGGGGAGAGCTTGACTCCAAGGAGCTCTCGCACGCCCGTCGCCTTGTGGACGATGGGGGCGAGCGAAAAGCTCCCGTGGAAGCCCACCCCCACCGGCTCCGAGACGCGCACCCCGAAGGCTTTCTCGACGTCGAAGAGGATCTGGCGGACCTCCAGATCGGACAACTGGAACGGAGAAGCGCCTCGGTAGGCGTTGACCACCACACACACGAGCGCGCGTCTTGTGCACGACTGGATTTGACCCCGTCAAAAGCTCTGCATCAGTCTCTGACGTGCGGCTAGCTGCTGCGGTTGGTGTGATGGCACCACTGGAACTCGTCTGCTATTCTCACCCATCTCTGCATCGGTCGCGAAAACGCTACAAACACACTCTACTGCAGCAACATCCTCATAATTGGGCAGTTCAGACTCTGGAGACTCCTGATGTGACAATTCGTCGGACACAAAAACAAATTGACATAAAAGTAGGGACAACACAGGACAGTACGGACAATCTTGACGAACGATGATAGAGCGCGTCAATTTCGGCTCTTGCCTTACGCCTTTGTTGATAATTTCGCTAACTCGCCGCGCGACCAATTGGCTATGTCGTCCGTGACTCGAGAGTGTATCTATCAGTTTGTGACTTTGGATTCACGAGTTTGCCGGCGCGACGTTGTACATTGCTGCGCCTATAACCTATCCGCAAATCCCAAGAA
>JASAMZ010002424.1:0-23713 GCA_030248115.1 Linhomoeus sp. GSCO2_2
CACTGCTGCTGTTAGGGCCGGGTGGAGCAGACCCAGAAGCGCAAGGAGAGAAGGCGTTGATGATAGAGGAGGGCTATCCGACTCTAGTGCACGACACTCCGGGCGACCTAATACCTGAGGATACGTTTAATCCTCCGGTTCCTCCCATGATGTTTGTCGATTTGAGGAGGAGAACCCACGTTGATGTGCCCTCGAACCATCCGTGGAAAGTGCGACGTACGGCCTCGTCGACCTCACCAAGACCGCCCCCGCAATCCTTCTTGCTTTTGGAAGCCCAAGAGGCTGGCAATAGCCACCATTGTCCCAACCCGGCTCAATCGAGCTCGACCCAATTAGCCGATGCCGTTAGGCCTAGCACCGAGCCTTCGCTGCTGCCACAGCCAGTCCCGGTGTTGGCAAGAGGGGACTATGGCTCCCCTCCTCCCAGCAATGGTCAACGGATGTCGCAACCCAAACCGGATACTGAAACAATTAAGGCGGTAAAGACCAGAGCACAGGTAGCAGCACAACAGGCACAAGCTGACGAACGGGACAAAGACAAAGACAAAGACAACAGGGTTGAACACAGCCAAAACGGGATTCCATCACAGCCAGCAGAAGACAACAGTACAAAAAGGGACAATAATTCGCCACCGGTAACATCGCACGCCAAAAACGGTAGGGACCGAGGCGATAGCGATGACGAGAACAGTCCCTGGACAGATGCACTCGACAGATGGGAGAACAACAATGATTTGGAAATAGTCAAACGAGCGCAGAGACTCGACCCACAGTTAGCGATAATCATCGAGAAGCTGGCAACGGGTCCAGTCTATACCCCCTGTCGAGACTACTTCCTACGCGACGACCTGCTGTTTGTCTCTACCTTCAAGGGCGAGAAGATAGTAGTTCCACGGCAGGAAAGGTATAAGCTCATCAAGGAGGCTCATTCGTCGCTGCTAGGTGGTCACTTTGGCCCCGCTAAGACCAAGAAGCGGCTAGAGCAGAAGTGGTATTGGCCCAAGATGGAGATGGACACGTGGTCGTTCATTCGCTCGTGCGTCACGTGCGCCGCCCGCAAGGGCCAAGGCAAGACAGCGCAGCCGCTCTTAAAGCCGCTAGAAGTCCCCTTCTTCCCGCTGGACAGAGTCGGCATTGACATTTTGAAAGTCGGCAAATGCACTAAAGGCCCCGCGCACATTCTTACTCTAGTCGACCATCTGACAAGATATGTATGGGCCTATCCTTTGATGACCGAAAAGACGGAAGAAGTGGTGGACGTCCTACGCAATCAGTTCTTCAAGCACGTAGGATTTGCCAAAGTTCTGCTATCCGATAGGGGTACTCAGTTCACCTGTGACGTCACTGAGCGCCTCATGAATATCTATGGGATTAAGCAGAAGTTCACCACACCCCTCCATCCGGAAGCGAATGGGCTAACTGAGAAAGAGAACGGCATCCTCTTGGACGTGCTGGCGAAGGTGACATACCGTCACAACTGCGACTGGGTTGACGTGCTGGGTGACGTCGTTGTCGCCATCAACTGCACTCCTCAAAAGCGGTTAGGCGCCAGCGCTTTCTTCTGTCTCTACGGCAGAGAGCCCAACCTTCCCTCTACATCTATCTTCGAGAAGATACCATCTCCCCACGCCTGGTCTATGGCTAACTGGCTAGACCGTCTGCCACACGACCTAAGTATGATCTGGAAAGAGACGCGCCAACAGCTAGAAAAGGCCCAGGCTGACACAAAGCGATACACCGACAAGAAACGCAGAGGTGTGAAGCTGAAAGAGGGAGACAGAGTTTGGTGCTCGTATAAAAACGAGAGAGGGTCCAAGCTCCAGCTGAAATTCTATGGGCCCTACTTGATTCGCAAAATCACACCAACCGGAGTGGCCGAAATTGTAGCGGAGGGAGAAGACGACACAGAGGCAGTGCGAGTGAACGCAAACCGATTGTGCCCATGCGACCCGCGCATTCCCTACGGGGTGCGTCCTCTCAAACCTGGGGAGCCATCACGCCATCAGAGAGAAGGACGACTCAACAGGGGGGACCTCCCGCAGACGACGCGCGGCGCATTCGTGCGCTGCCTGACCGAGCCGCCGATAGCATCTCTAGATGCAAACGACATAATTGGGGGAGCGCAGCCGACCGATCGGGCACCGATCATCTCGCCTTCTCCCATTGCCTTCCCTCCCCAATTGGCCATTTCTCGCCGCGCCATTCCCTCGTCTGCCGCGGCAAGGGAAGAGAAAATACATCTTTCTTTCTCAGGCATGGCAGGTCGCAGCCGAGACGGCTCTCCCTTGCACCAATTCCTGCGCACCTACGAGGAAGACGATATCGGCGAAGACTCCGACGACGAAGCCAGGGACGAGTTCAGGCGCGCCTATGACGACGGCTACATTCCCTACAGTTTCCAAGAATGGGAAATTTTTGAGAGCATGCCGGCCTATCGGGCGAAATTCCAAGCGGAAGAAAGAGGCGTCGCCGTCCCACAGTGGGTGTATCGTCAGTTCGATACGCAGACGATGCGCCGACAGCCGAACACCCAGGAATCGCGCAGTCAGAAGCGTGACCGCTTCCGCCGTTTCGTCCGCGAGTTGAGAGAGCAGTTGAGAGCTGCGCGCCACGCCCGCCGCCGGCGCACAGCCGAAGACGAGGCCAGACGCCAGAGAGAGGTGGCGCAATACGAGGAGCAGCTCCGAGAAGAAGAGAGAGCCCGTCAGATTTTGGCCGCTGAGAAGAGGAGACGAGAAGAAGAAACTTTGAGAGAGACGGAAGCGTCGGGTCAGACCCAGTTCAAGGTCCGAATCCCGTCGAAATTCCCCTCGAGGTCGGGGACGACCCTTCCTCCCTTCCCCGTCTCTCCCATCAGTTTCTCACAGCCGTCACAACAAGAGCCGACCGAACAATTGGGATTGAAAGGTCAGATGGCTCAGCGGCCGATGCGCCGCTCGAGTGAGGCGGGGCAGACGCCCTCCTATCAGCGACCGCCGTTGCGACGCGGCCGCGTTTCCACCTTTTCGCAGATCACTCCCGAGTCGCCGGCTTTTTCGCGCGCTGGTTATCGCCCGCGCCTTATGCCGCCGCCGATGCAGCACAGAGGACCGGGGTCTGGGTTTCAGCGTCCCAGATGGCAGATGTCGCGCTCGCGCAGCACCAGTCAGATGGGAGATAGAGGCCGCGGACCTAGGCAGAGCCCGCCCAAGCCTAGGCAGGACACGCCGCAAGTGCAGAAGCGTAGCGCGCAGGGGGCGCCAGACGACGCCGCGCAGCAGCCTAAGAAGCAGCGACCGGAAGTACAGTCTACCGTAGTAGTGCCGCAGCAGACCGCCAGCGCGCCCGGGCCGAGTCAACAGGTACGGTTGGGACCGCCTGGTGGCAATGGAGGCCCGCCGCGCAAACCACCGGGCGGGAATGGAGGTCCGCCAAGGAAACCGCCGGGTGGCGGCGGCAAACCGCCGCGCAAACCGCGAAGGCGCGGCGGCAGAGGCATTCACCAGCTTCTGGACCGCCTGCACAAGGGGCCGGTCCGCAAGAAACCATCGCCGAGAGAGCAATTGAGAAAGGAGAAGTTGGAAGAGGCCATCAAAGTCAGAGAGGCTTTTGCCGTGCCGCCGAGAGTGCTCAAAGATCGCCTGGCCTCATCGAGAATCAAATTGGCCAGACACTTCCTGCCAGTGCGCGAAGACGGCGAACCCATTGGCAATGACGAATTGATCAAGGGTGACGTCATGGCCGACGTGTTCCTGGCGCTCACGGGGCGATCCATCTTGTCCCTTGATGCGCCGGACAGGGTGTACGTCAGCACCACGGCCAAGCTCCAGGAGATGTGCGCAGAGTTCATGCGCTGGATGGACTATTTCGGCTGCTATGTCCTCTTGTGCGACACGGAGTTCGTGTGTTTCATCGATCAGTTGAACCCGAGCGACTCTTCGAGCGAGAAGGCGATGTTGCGCAAAGCCAACTGGCATATCACGAATCCAGGCGAGCCCTTCAGGCCCTGGAAAGGCCTCAACCCTTCCTCCTTCTTCAAGGGCCCAGAGGAAGGCGTTTTGCCGGCGAAGCCGTACTCGCCGCACGCGACCACGTTCCAGGTGTCTACCCTGGATGGCGCCATTACGATGGTGGTCGACCTTCGTTTCTTCACCCGCCGACAGCGCGACAACGCGCCCCCGCGCTACTTCTTCCCAGAGGAGCTGTTCAATCTGCTCACCTACGAGGGCACTAAGAACGGCCGAGTGCGAACGCACAATCGCACCCTCGTGATGTTTTGGGACTTTAAGAACGACTTGAACGCGCTCTACAACACGTACATCACGAGCGCTGACGACCGTTGGGTGTACCTGAAGCCGAGGCGCACCTTTGCCCACGGCGAGGCTGTGGTGGCCGCCAGAGGCGTCAAGGAGTTCCGGCGACCGCTGCCGAACCTGTTCATCGAGAAGCCCTATGACGACGATTTTCACGGGTTCTACCACTGGCGAATGCACATCGCCGACCTGGCGGAAGTGTGTTGCCTGCCCAACTTCCGTCTGGGCTTCAAGTACTGCAAAAAGAGCGCGATTCCGGGCCACCTGAGAGGCAGAACCGTCGGCCTGTCCAAGGCCTTCCAGGAGGCCACCGACCGGCCCGACTGGGCCACCGAATACGCTTTGGTCGGAGATTGGGCCGACGAGTTGCAGCGCAGAGCGGGAGTGAGAACGAAAGTGGGCTCTGACCCGGTGACGGGCGAAAGGAAGATCAACTGGGCCACCCCTTTGGTCGCGTGGGTGGCGGGTGCGCCCCTACACGGCAACAGCCCCTTCCGAGAGCAGCTCATCAACTACATGCAGTTTGACTGCCGGCAGATGTGCGTGGTGGCGCTCTACTTGTGCCTCAACTTCCCCTCTTTTGACAGGTCCACCGCTGGGGCCAATTCGTGGTATTGGGGCGTGGGGAAGCTGAGAGTGTACTGCAGAGAGTTCATCCGCACGCGCCAGCGCGACACGCGCAGGCAGTGGACGTTGGCGGAGCCGCCGCCAAAGGAGAAGGAGTTAGTGGGGGGAGAGCAACGGTTGGAACCGCTCACCGACCCTTGGGCCGGCGAGACCGCCGAACCCGCCCCACTAATCACCGAATTTGACCACGTCGAAATCCCCGATTCCGCCAGACAGGTCCTGCGCGACTGGGCCAAGGAGCGCATGGACGACGAGACGCGCCGGGAGTTCATCATCGCCTCTCACCCGGCCATGGCGGACGGCATCACCCCCATCGAGAACGACAAAGGGATCCCCTACGTCGAGTTGGTCGGCAACGAGATGCGCAAATTCGACGACGCCAGGCACCAGCTGATCCGACCGTTGGCCTGGGCGCAGCTCCACTACAACATCTCGACCTTCTTGATGTTCACGGTGATCCCATACTACTCGCTTCGCATTGCAGCGGGCCACTGGAGGGACACCTTCATTGAAATGCTGGTCGAGCGCGTGGCCGCCACCGGTGTCCCTGAAGCCGCCGACGACTGGACCCCGGAGCACCACCGAATGGTCGACCTGGCCACCGCGGAAGTCAGGGAGAAGATGGACGCCAAGTTCATCGAAGGTCGCATGACCTACAAGGGCGTCCTGACGACCTTTGTCGATACCCTGAGCGCCCGAGTGAAGCTCTACGAAGCCATATTCGAAGAGCAGAACCAGAAGATCGCGGTGCTGCAGGAGGCGAACAACGCCACCAAGTCCAGGTTGGCGAAGACGTTGTCGGTAGTGGCCGACTGCATGGTTTCTGGCGACGGCGAGAAGGCCAGCGAGGAGTTGAGAGGCCTGGCCGAAGAGTGGCAGGACGAAGAGGAAGAAAGAGAGAAGGCCGCCGCCGACGCCGAGGCCAAAGAAGCTGCGGAGCAGGAGGCTAAGTTGGCGAAGGAAGCCGACGACTTCATCGCCAGGAAGCAGAAGAAGCCGCGCCAGCCAACTGAAGAAGAGCAGAAGCGGCTGAAACAGAAGGAAGCCGATGAGGACGAGATGCGCCGTCTCGAGTTCGAGCAGCAACAGCAAGAGCTGTTCGACATCCTCACGCTAGACACCAACTATCCCGACCTGAACAACCTCGATGTGGCCAATGTGGTCATAGGGAATTCGTGGGCGGAGAGAGCGACCGCCAGTGAGAGGAAGTTGGAGGCCATACAGGACCTCCAAATTGGGCGCAATCTTTTGCACTTGAAGAAGCGCCGCGCGGTACAACGGTTGGGACCGACCGCACAGCCGCGCAGTTGGCGCAGCCACGTCGCGCAGGGCGCGGGGTGGATGAAACTTCAAGCTTGCAGGGACCGGCGCTGGCACGACGCGCCGACCGAGCCTCCCCAGGAGGTGCCCAGCGACTTGTCGGACGAGGACGAGCCGGAGGCGGAGATTCAGGAGGACGAGAAGGAGGGCGAGGAGGAGGAGCCGACGCTGGCCGACGTGGCGGACGAGCGCTTCGACATCAACTGGATCGACTGGGACGCCTGAGCTCCAGTGCTCGGGGACGAGCACATGCTCAGGGGGGGATAAGTGTTGGACCCCCAAAGCCGACCATTGGCGCTCCACCCCCTTTTCTATTGTGTTTGACTTCGTCGTGCTCCGCATTGTTCGGTTCATCGCCCATATTTTCGTATATATTTCCTTCTCATTCAGGTGCGTATCCGTGTGTGCGTCTTTTCCGGTCCGCCGTTTCGTGCTACGCCTTGCAGACTCACCGTAGTGCCGCCCACCGGTTCCGCCCCTTCCGTGCTGCGCTTTGAAGAAGTTTGAGCGCCGATTTGAAGTTTTGAGAAGACGTCAGTTTGTGTTTTTCTGAAGTAAAAGTGACTGCACCGTAAAAGCGTATCGTGTATTTCGCATTCGTTTTGTTCGCATACGCATACTGAAGTGAAGTGGCGCCTGTGGAAGTTGGAGGTCGTGTGCGAAGTCGAAGCGCCGCTACTCCGAAGCGGCGCCGACCCGACAAGTTCCGCCGAATCACCTTCTTCGCGAGCACAGAGCGGTCACAACCGGCGACGATCTCGAGGGCAGTTTTGTCACTTTTGCATATAGCTTTTGGTTTTGCCGTTGCCATCGGGGCCAGTGGGTCGCTGATCCGTGAGAGCGACGCTGGTCCCACAAACAGCTATTCGAAAGCTCGCGATTGTCCCAGGAGGTCGCCTCCCAGAGTGCGCGCACTTTCGAAGAGTGCGCACTTTGAAAGTGCGCCCAGCCATTATTAGTCAGCCGACTGTGTGTACACGTGTGTTGACATTACTCCCAGGTCACACTCATGAAGCTCACAGAAATGACAGGATTAGCAGACTAAGCCAGCTCGAAATTGTTCACGCCCCTCTCATTTGTGGTGATTAGATAACGAAGTGTTGCTACATAGGTGAGCCTGTGTTTTGGTAACGAGTTCTGGGTTGCGTATAAATAGGAGGGACAATTGAGTGCGATTCTCAGTTGCGCACTTTGCGTGAGTTCTCTCTCTGATCGCTGGGGACTGTATGTTTGTAGCAGGTTGTCGTTAAGTAACAAACTAAAATGTGTAAGTAGGTGTTGTGCCTACAGTGGCTTTGATACAACCCATATTTTCTAATTTTGTCCGCAATTTGTGCAGGTTTTCAGGCAAAATGGTCCGCATTCATACAAGCTCTGTGCTGTGCTGCATCCTTCTGATACTGTATTCGATTAGTGGTGTCTACTCGGCGACCACAGAATACAAATTCGAGACGAAATTGGACCACTTCAACTCCTCCGACAGGAGAACTTTCTTCAATCGCTACTGGGTTAATGATGATCACTGGGACAGAGAAGCAGGCAGTCCCATTCTGATGGTTTTGGGTGAGTTAGAATGCATGTGAATAACACTCGTGACTCAACATTGAAGTAATGTTGCAACGGACATTAATAAAAGTTTCTTATTCTTAATCTGGGGAGATCCTCTGAAAGAGCGGATGCAATAGAAACAGAGGTAGTTCTGTCTGACAAACACAAAATGGCGTACAAATACTGTAAAGAGGAGTGGCACTAACTGGAAATTCATTCTATACGCTCAACTATTTAACAATCTTTTCTTTCAGGCCTAGCCGCCCCGTTCAGTCCATTCATCATCAACGCTACAGGGACCATCGTCCCAACTTTGGTGGAATACAAAGCTTTGGCAGTTGGAATAGAAAATCGATTCTTTGGTAGAAGTCTAACGAAAGACATGTTAAAGCTGGAATATCTCAAGTATCACTCCTTCGAACAGAGCGCTCGGGTGAGTGAATTGGTTAGGACTTTAGTCCTTATAATTGAGAAAGCACCTTGCACGACTGATTAGAAACGTTTACATATACACAAATGGAAGAGATGAACCACAAATTTGTCTATAGCCAATTTCGTTTCATTGTTATCGCTTTCTTTTATGGCTCAATGTTTTGCAGCGTGTATATTTGATTGCAGTCCATGGTTCAAATCATCCAATTCAAGCATAGCACCTGAATCCGCAGTTGCAAGCAATGAAATAACACAAATTCTTCAACAGCACCTAATAAACAAAGCCTCTAGCCAATAGCTTGTCAACTTGTGATGCTTGTGGGGCAAAATTTCAGCTTTATCAAGCCAACCACGCAAATTTTGTTCCCAAAAAAATTGCGCAACTTTGCCACACAGGACACCCTGGGCCTGCAAACCGTCATCAAGCGTCAGTTCAACTTGAACGACAGCATACAATGGATAGTCTTTGGAGGCTCGTATTCCGGAATGCGCAGCGTTCAACACCGTCTGATGTACCCCGACAATTTCTATGCTTCCTACGGTTCGTCCGCCCCTGTTGGCTTCGACTATGACTTTGGGAAGTATTTGGCGCACATTGGAACGGTGCTGAAAGACCCGCGGCGCTTTGGGAGTCAGGTATACCATCAATTGCTTCTGCTTAAGCGAAGACAAAATTGCAGTTACTGAAAGTGCTGTCGTTTCTTCGCAGATGGAAATTAGGATAGTTGATTAAAATCGCTTATACTTGAGAACTGAGAATTGTCAATGGCCAATACTTATTGCATAGAAGAAGCAAATAAGGGGGGCAAGATATAGTTATTGAAATAAGTAGTTAATTCACCAAGCACACGCGTATTTGAATTACTGATCTACCTATGTAGTACATAAACTGTGGAGAAATCCGAAAATTAGCACCGCTACTTCTTCTAGGCCTGCTTCGACCGAGTGCGTCAAGCCTATGCTTCACTGGACGCTTTGCTTGATGCTGATGACTTTGAGACTCTCAAAAGGGATTTGAACCTCTGCGAAGGGCAGGACCTGAGTGGACCTTTGAACAAGTGTGAATATATTACAAACGTTAAACTTGTGTAATTCTTTGCTGGTCTAGTTTTTTTCGCCCGCCCTCAGGCGGGCGACACCATACGAGAGCTCGGCGTGCGTGCGTACGTACGTACGTCCGTCCGTAACGCTCCCAGATCTCGGCGTTGGAAAGTCGTAGAGCGGAGATCTTGGGCTCTACGGATAGGTCTCGACTCACTGATCATTCAGCTAAGAGGTTTCGAAATTCAAAAGTTTGAATTGCGCGCGCTACAGTACCCCGAAGGTCAAAACGCAAAACGGCTCTAACTCGCTCGTGTTACGTCGTAGAGCGGCAATCGACACGTCAGGAGAAAGCTCTCGACGTGTTCTTTCATGCGTCTGCAAAAGTTTTTTCAATTACGCAAACACGCACCGCGGAAAACGCCATTCTCGGCATTTTGACGCTAGAATCGCTCTAACGCGCTCAACTTACATCGTAGAGAGACGATCTCGAGTTTTTTGGATAGCTCCCGACTCACTGATAATTTGTTCTCCCATTGGTCGAAACTTAAAAGTTTGAATTTCGCGAGTTACAGTAACTCGAAGGTGCAAAGCACAAAACGGCTCTAACTCGCTCGTCTTACGCCGTAGAGCGGCAATCGACACGTCAGGTGAAAGCTCTCGGCGTGCTCTTCTATGTGGCAGCAAAACCTTTTCAATTACGCAAACACGCCCCGCGGAAAACGCCATTCTCGGGATTTTGACGCTAAGCTGGCTCTAACGCGCTCAACTTGCGTCGTAGAGAGACGATCTCGAGCTTTTTGGATAGCTCCCGACTCACTGATTATTTGTTCTCCCTTTGGTCGAAACTCAAAAGTTTGAATTTCGCGAGTTACAGTAACTTGAAGGTGCAAAAGCACAAAACGGCTCTAACTCGCTCGTCTTGCGTCGTAGAGTGGCAATCGACACGCCAGGCGAAAGCTCTCGACGTGTTCGTTCATGCGGCTACAAAGGTTTGTTCAATTACGCAAACACGCACCGCGGAAAACGCCATTCTCGGGATTTTGACGCTAAGATCGCTTTTTGCTGCATGCAGACGTGCGACACCGTTTGATTGCTCATAGTGCGTTCTTTTGTGCTCTGTCAATTGTTTGCCAAAACTTTTACAAGTTTTTGTCACTTTTTGGCACTCCTCCCCTCCAAAAGGGAGGAGTGCTATAGTGATGGTGCGGATTCTGTGTAAATTCAAACGCTCATAAGTCGGGCTAGAGTTGGCCGATCGGGGCGAATTTATTTTTATTCGATAGGTCTCTGGATTGCGCAGGGTGGATCGAAGGTCTCGACTTCCGTCCGGGACCCGATTTTTGGCAAGTTGCCAAAAACCCGGTTTTTCGGCCTCCGATGAACTTTGGACGCTTAGAATAGTGTTCTGGTAGATCGGAGCGAGACGCGCTTTGGGTCAAATATGTAAAAGACATTGGGCTATCCGATGGTGGGGGCGCCGCCGGCTGGGTCCGGTCCTGCCCGGGCCGGGTAGCAAAAACCCGGTTTTTTTTACCCAAAAATAGGGTTCGCGGCCCCCGCTGTAAGTGTTTTATTTTTAAAGGAGAAGTTCTAGTTTATTGAGAACTGGCACATCTCAGATAGTCAATGACCGCACCGCATTGTTGAATCCGGGCAGATGTACCCCGGGCTAGGAATTATTGCCCAAAGTTGGGTCCCGGGGTTCCGGGTAAAACTTCGGACCGGCGTAACTTTTGATGGGGTGCCCATATCGAGATGGGACAAACACCATTCGATAGAGCTCGGCGAGCTCTATAAATGTCTAGTAGGTCACTTCTTTCGGAGAGGCCCAATTTTGTGTGAAAATCGAAAAAATCGATTTTTCAGTCAAAATTCAAAAGTGGCGCGTTTCCTATTTTTTCGCCGCGCCTCAGCGCGGCGAGGTGTATATATACGGATGGCAATGTCTGTCTGTCCGTTCGTCGCACCGAAGTAAAGTCAGTGACATATGTGGTCAAGTAGAGTCGATGTCGCTGAGTACGGATCCGATGTCCGTTTCTGTTGCTAATTTCGCATTTTCGAGATATTTGCAATTAAAATTCGAAAATGGCGAAAATCGACTTTTTCGTCTGATGCGCTAGCCGCGAAATTTCTTCAGAAATGGAAAGAGCATGGACCGCGGATAATTTGTAACACAAAAGAAATTTTTTGCAAATGTGGAATTTAATTGAAATACGCGATTATTTGTCAAAATTGCAAAAATTGACTAAAATACAACGTCCTTTATTGACAAATTTGAATGCAGAAATGGAAAGGTCGTATGCCAATAAGGATTTGTGACATGGTTTTGCAGTTTTTTAAAATTGCAATTTCGAGATATTTTCAACCCAAATATGAAAATGTCGAAAATCGACTTTTTTACCTGATGATATAGCGGCGAAATTTCTTCAGAAATGGAAAGAGTATAGACTGCGGATAATTTGTAACGCAAGAGAAATTTTTTGTATATATGGAATTTAATAGAATGCGTGATTACTTTTCAAAATTCCATAAATCAACAAAATAGAACGTCGTTTTTTGACGAATTTGAACGCAGAAATGGTAAGACCGTATGCCAATAAGAATTTGTGACATAGTTTTACAGTTTTAATAAATTCCAATTTCGAGATATTTAAGATTAAAATTTTAAAAAATGTCAAAATCGAAATTTTCGTCTGATGGTCTGAACAGCTGTTTATTGATGAATGTGCACTCGGAAACAGAAATGCGTACGCTGAACACAGGAATTCGCTCGCACCAAACTTTTGGCAAGTTTTTTTGTTGGATGTGACGTTTTCACACAGGTAGGAAACATCAGATAAACGGCGTCGTATCATGCCGATAACATATAGCGAACGCGGCGATATCACTGAGCTTCAGATCAGCTGTACAGACAACCGTATCGTGTGGATAGCTGCACTTGGCATTAAGGTACACATTCTCAAGACACTTTCTCCAGATGCTTCTAACGATGTGTACAAAGTTCACTATACTGTTCACCAAAATTTGACAGACACAAAGTATAGGTTGAACTTTTTACACACACAGCTTGTTGACTGCGCGGATCGATTCCGACGATATTAGCAGGGTTTGTGAGGCTTACAAGTATCTTCATAGGTTTTGAATTTCATGTTTCGGCGGGGGCAATTTTTTGGTGAAATTCACATTTTTCCTACAAATTTTCGGTATTTCGGTGCAAAGTGGGGTCAGTCGAGACATTTTGGTGTCTATTGGACTTTCACGTGATAGAGCATCAAAAGATACGTTGTTTTTGTTATGAGCACTTTTTTTGTCCGACGCGTATTTTGGCGGGAAATTTGAATTCAAAATTTTGGTTGCTCCATTTGTCCAGGGCACCTACCGTGTAAGTACTCGATTCCGGCTTTTCGGGGACGCTGATCACGAATTTGATGTTTTCCTTTCGTTTTGAGATGTGTGGGTCATGTCATGTCATGAAGAATTTCCTTGCCACCACGCCAAGTGGAAAACCTGGTTGTGTCAGTTCAGCTGAAGCTAGGTGTGCTGTATGTCGAATGTGGGGTATTGGAGGGTCATAATTCCGAATTTGCTATTATTTTTGCGATCAGAATGGCCAGTAAGCCTCGCTGACATATCTCGCTGATCAATGGGCGGGCAGCATGATTCAACCCACAAAATTCTTCTGAAAGAGGGGAGGAGTGCCCCGAGGGGCTCTGCCCCCGTCTACTAATCTTGTTTTAAAAGCGTTGCTTGAAAGAGGGATGTTCTTGCTCTAAAAGCCAAATCGCGGGCGAAATCAATATTGCTATGCAATACCCTCTTGCGAAGCGGGGGCTCATGAAGCGGAGCATGCGGGCGATGAACTCTCGCACTCTCTGCAGAAAGAACGCAACTCTTTGAAATGTCAGTCAGAATACAAACTCAAGTTTTTAATACCGGAGCTTGTTGTACTATAATGTTGATTAGCCATTTACGGTCTTTGTTCTAACCAAATACTGTAATGTGAGCCACATTTTGTTGCAATTATCACAGCAAACCCTTTCAGATACGCTCTGGTGCGCGCCACTGGCCAAATCGGTGACATCTGCCAGAACAACTTTGCCAACCCTCAAACCAACACCTATAGTCTGGTCTGCGCCCCATTCTTGGATCCCCTGGAGCCAGACCCGTATCAAGTGCTCAAGAAATCCATTCAACGACAAAGTATCGGAAAAGGCTGTCTGAATGTCAGTTTTGAGCACGAGTTGGCAACCGACCTGTTTTGGAAGGATGGAATTGACGATTGGGAAGAATACGACAGGAATCCTGGGAGCAGAGCCTACGCGTGAGACAGTTTTGCTGGAAGTGTTGAACAGTTCAGAATAGGGAATTGTATATCTGAATCCAAGAGTGAAAATTGACAGGTGTATGGACACTAGAGTTGCGCATTGCCTCAAAAGTGACAAAGTGCTGTCGAACATTTAGTGGAACAGCAATTCACTTCAATTGGTTGAGTTGTCAACGCACGCTTCCATGCTAAACTGCAGAGTTTCTACACATAGTGCTCTAAAATTGCAATTGGCGTCTTGAGTACCACACCCCAAACGTTTCAGCTTCGACATCTGCCAGAACATAGGCTTCAACACTTACTGTGACGTTACCAACGGCTGTCCCCTCTCCAAGCACTGGACTCAGGCGGGCCAATTGGCAAAATGCCAACAGGCGTTCGGCATTGGTGAAGAGGAGATGAAGGCCAACAATAGAAGATATCACCAACTGTCTGGAGGGTTCAATCCTGACACCACGAGGTAACTACCTACTGTGAGTCACCCACCACTCACCACTATAGATAAAATGGTAGTGTTATTCGCAGTACTTATGTGCAAAAGGCTTACGAGTTGTGGCGTAGAAAGAAATTTAATAACAATTTACCGAAAGAAAACGAATAAAACGTGTTAAAATTTAATTTGATCGCATTTTAATTTAAAAATGTAACCAATTATGGCGGCCTTTATGAGGAAGTTTTTGTTTGAACATATTTTTTATGTGCCTGTGAAAGATTTTGTGAGAAAGTGCAATTCTCATATTATGAGAGTGAAAATGTTGTGAGAATTATGTGGATTCCGACTTTCTCACAATATGAGAAGGCCAAAATTATGTGGTTGTTAAAATATTTATGAGAATTATGAGAGACAATGCTGCTTTATGAGAAGGGACGCCGTTTTATGTGAAGCAATGTTGTTTTATGAGAGACAATGCTGTTTTATGTGAAACAATGCCAAATTATGAGAGACAATGCTGTTTTATGAGAGACAATGCCAAATTATGAGAAATAATGATGTTTTATGTGAAATAATGCTGTTTTATGAGAGACAATGGCATTTTATGTGAAATAATGGTGTTTTATGTGAAACGATGGTGTTTTATGTGAAATAATTGTGTTTTATGACAACTAGTAGTTGCAGATGGGTGCGTGTTGTGCGAGGTTGTGCGATGTTGGAGAAGGGTGAGAGTTGGTCGAAAATGTTTATCTGGGGAGTCGGGGATGAATTGGATTTTTGGGGACATACGCTGTCCCCATTGGGGAAAGAAAAGTGATTTTTGTGGGTCTGTGTAGGATTCGTCTTAGGGTAGTGTGGAGGTGCTAAACAAACATGAATCCTACACGAATCCTACACAGACCCACAAAAATCACCTCATTGCGAAATTCTTTTGTCCCAGGCTGCCGCTCAGCCTCATAAATCACGACCATAACCACCACCTGCCACGTCTGGCGGATGACATCCACCTTAGTAGTAGAGTCGTCCTGCAAACAAAGGAATTGTTCTGACACATGTGTCCCCACCTCGGACACACTGCTACACAACACCTACATCACCTTCCCCAATTTGATCGTCAATTCGATCGTCTTTCCCCGTCAATACCATTCAGTTTCACACACTCGGAATTCACAACTTCCTCCATGCCCTAACCACTTTCCTTCCCACAATAACATTCCCCAATCCTACGCTTCCCCAACTAACCAACACTATTCCCCTTTCCATTGACTAATACGATTCCCCAATATATGTCCCCAATTCTACCATACCATCCACATCATTTTCCCCAATGATAACGTCTTTCCCCATTGGGGACAGCATATGTAAGTCCCCAAAAACTCCAATTTATTCCCCAATTGCCTTGCATAATTCCCCAATGGGGACATCGTGTGTCCCCAAAATGAAATTCGTCCCCCACTCGCCAGATAAACTTTTTTGCCCACCTCTCACCCTTCTCCAACCTCGCACAACAAACACCCATCTGCAACCCCATCTGCAACCCCTAGTTCACATAACAAGCTCCGGTATCAAAAAGTTGAGTTTGTATTCTGACTGACATTGCATAGAGTTTCGTTCTTTCTGCAGAGAGTGCGAGAGCTCATCGCCCGTATTGCTCCGCTTCACGAGCTCCCCCTTCGCAAGAGGGTATTGCTTAGCAATATTGATATCGCCCGGGGTTTGGTTTTTAGAGCAAGAAAATCCCTCTTTTGAGCAACGCCTTTAAAAAAGTGACAAAAACTTGTCAAAGTTTTGCCAAACATATGACAGAGCAAGGTTTGCAAATAATCCGTGAGTCGTGAGCTATCCACTGAGCTCGAGATCGTCTCTCAACGACGCAAATCAAGCGAGTTAGAGCGATTTTAGTGTTCGAATCTCGAGAATGGCGTTTCCCGTGGTGCGTGTTTGCGCAATGTTAAAAATTGTTGCTGCCGCATGAAAGAACACGTCGAGAGCTTTCACCTGACGAGTCGATCGCCGCTCTACGACGTAAGACGAGCGAGTTAGAGCCGTTTTGCGTTTTTGGACCTTTGGGTTACTGTAACTCGCGAAATTCAAACTTTGAGTTTTGACCAACGGGAGAACAAGTGATCAATGAGTCCAGAGCTATCCAAGGTGCTCAAGATCACCTCTCTACGACGCAAGACAGACGAGTTAGAGCCGTTTTGCGTTTTAAACATTTGGGTTACTGTAACTCGCGAAATTCAATTTTTTTAGTTTCGACCAATGGGAGAACAAATGATCAGCGAGTCGAGAGCTATCCACTGACCTTGAGACTGTCTCTCAACGACGTAAGTTGAGCGAGTTAGAACGATTTTAGCGTCAAAATGTCGAGAATGGCGTTTTCGGCGGTGCGTGTTTGCGTAATTGAAAGAACTTTTGCAGTCGCATGAAAGAACGCGTCGAGAGCTTTCACCTGACGTGTCGATTGCCGCTCTACGACGGAAGACGAGCGAGCTAGAGCCGTTTTGCGTTTTTTGACCTTCGGCTTCCTGTAGCGGGCGCAATTCAAACTTTTGAATTTCGAAACCTCTTAGCTGAATGATCAGTAAGTCGAGGCCTATCCGTAGAGCCCAAGATCTCCCCTCTCTACGACTTCCCAACGCCGAGATCCGAGAGCGTAACAGACGGACGGACGGACGCACGGACGGACGCACGAACGACAACGAATTCCAAATTTCCAGTGAGAACATGACCTGCTGGAGTTCATGAATCTAGAATTGTGACAGTCACAGTCTCTTCAGTCAAGTCCCTCAGACTACTCACGTCAAGTTTGGCTAGAAATTTTGCGTAATTGCAAATTATTCGACCAACTGGTTCTAAACTTCGCAACGTAACCATT
Organism: Linhomoeus sp. GSCO2_2; assembly: GCA_030248115.1. Taxonomy (NCBI): domain Eukaryota; kingdom Metazoa; phylum Nematoda; class Chromadorea; order Monhysterida; family Linhomoeidae; genus Linhomoeus; species Linhomoeus sp. GSCO2_2. The sequence goes on from JASAMZ010002424.1 coordinate 16,899, forward strand.
ATTTCGTCACTAGCGAAAATTTCCAGTTTCCAGCACAATTCTCTATCTTTAAATATATGCTGCAGTCTGATCATTTCGATACCTTTATTGTAGTACGTCCCAATTGCACGAGATTGTCATTTATGGATTTTTTCCGTAATTTTTCGAAGGATTTGGACAGAAACGCCAAAATCATTCGGCAATGCGGTCTTCAATTTCCAGTACTCTACCCAAAATTTGTTGAACCAATTTCACCTTGTTGAACGCTTTTGCTTGCCGCAAGGCCACATAAACCTTGTCAGTAGCCTCAATTTTGCAACAATTTGGCCATCAAATGCCTCAAAATAATCCCCGTTTCTATTCTTACGCTTGTTACCTCTGGGTCTTGGCCTCCTCCCTCCTTTGACCGTGAGAAACGGACAGTTCCGATACTGTAGTCACGACGAATACTGCGTCAACTTGCCAATTCCTTTGAGGCGATCGTTTAGACCCAACGGGTGGGCTGAATTTAGCGCCCTAATCCAAAAATCTTCCGCTTGGAGCTCAATGTTGTTGTCTTCGTTCAGTTACGTGCTAGTGAGCTGAGCACAGACGGCGGCGGCGACGACGACGACGACGACGAACTCACAATCCTAGGTCTGACTATGGTCGAAGCATTCAGGAAGCAAGTACTGGAGTCTCCCAAGGGCAAGCCAATGAAGTATCTGTCCGTGAAGCCGGGAAGAAACCTTATGGGAGTGGCGCAGCTTCCGACATGGATGAGATGGAAGAGGGACTGATTCCAGGCGCCAATCTCCAGAAATCGCTTCTTATTCACGGCGAGATCAAGAAGTCTGCCGTCGCAGTTAACGTCGGCTATACCTAAAGGTAACCCTCTCGCCGTGCGACTCACCTTCGTGCGACCTGCGACCTGCGACTCTGACCCTCCTACTGATTTCGCCAGTTATTTCCACTGAAATATGGATCGGGTGGGAATTGGGTTCCCAATTAACGAATTATATTTACACTTCTTTACCAATATAAATTTTTTAAAAAAAAAAAGTCAAATTTCATTGGCTTTACATTGGGGTTCGCATTGTTTATGTTGTGTTCAATTCACGACTAATTAAATTCATTTTCATTTTTCTGCGACGTGCAAATTTTTCATTTTGTTTCATCAGACGGCTTCGGCTATTAAACTGGGACCAATTTCAGACCTAATTATATCTGATGTAAAATTTCAGCCTTCGTCACCTGCCAAATTTTTCATCTTTTGGTTTAGCAATGGTTCTATAACTAGGGCTGTTTATACAACCACTTTTGTGTTAATGTTATTTTCTGACCTGACAGCCTCATGATTACCTAGCTGGTTTAACTGTATTGCCACACCAATGGGTGCAACATTGCCTTTCAGAACACTTGGAGCCATCCTGAAGAATGCTTGGCAGCTACTTCCACAATAAGTTGAACTCCTGGCTGAGAACCTACAAATTCTGCGGAACTATTGATACAATGTGTATGCCATTGTGTGTATTTCCTACCAGTGTATTTCCTATGTCATACTCAAGAACTGTGGAGAGAACACTGTAACAATGGCATCGCTGAAGCAGTCCATTGCTGACAAATTGGCCTCGCTGAGTGGTCTAAGAGTGGAAGAAGCCATCGGTGTCCCAGTTGGTGTCAAACTGGCCCAGAAGAGGGACACCATTGACTTGGTGAGGCTGAACCGGAATCTGCACCACACCCCAATAAAAAGCAGCTGTGAAAACCGCCGAAGATGTTGTGTGCACTCTTCTGCGAAGGAGCGAAAAGACACCCAATTATACTGCACTGCCTGCAAGAAGCACCTGTGCTATGGGCACTGTTGCGACACTTTTCATAATAACAAAGTCATTTGTCCACCACCCAGTGATGAAGCCGATTGATTTCTGATACTAGTGTAATAGCTAGTTCTTGGCCGCTTGTGTAAAAAATTTGGAATGTTAGAGTTTATTGACTGTGAAGCGGTTGGAACAACAGGTAGCGGCGACACCACTGAATGCACCAATAAAGTTGGATCGAGACAAAAACAAAAACGTCAAAAGTAAAAAACCTCATATCAGACATAATCGGTTGAGTAATCACGCCTGATGATGTGAGCACTGTAGAACCAAGAAAAATTTTAGAAAAATCGTCGAAGGGGCGAACAGGTCAAGCAAAAAAAAAATTGGCATTGGATTACACTGGCGTTGAAATCAGTAGCCAATGTGAGACTGATGTGAACCAGTGCAATAGTCCATTGGGAAAACACTGGAATTTCATCAGTTGGGTGATAGCCGCTTACGGGAAAATCGGCCGGGTCGCACATGGACGCACACCGTGCGTGGTCTCACGGCGAGAGGGGTAAGACGCAGTTTGGAAGTCGTATTGACGGACGCATAACTAAGGTTAATTAATTTCATGCGCAGCAACATCTTTATATGTTAGGTAGGGATATAAATAAGGCAGGTACAGCGTCACGCAAAAGCCCCCCTAGCACACACCCTCCCCTCCCCCCCCCCCCCCAACCCACCAAATTGTTACAGTGGACATCAGAATTCGCAAGAAGCAAAAGCTGCTGGAACACTACACTGCACATGGGTACAACGCTCACTGTCACTGGAAGGAGCGGCTGAGATCCACTGGGAGTGCAGCAATTGGCAAACGAGCGCCGAACAAAAGAAGCGAAAAGCCATTTTCCTTCGACCAAATTTCCTCTCGAACGCAAGAATGCGGTCTCTCTCGCCCCGATGTCGCAATGGGATCGCGCGCGGTGGGTGAGCTGGAAACCGGAAACCCTTTCTCGCGCGCGGCGATAACGAGTCCTACGGGACACACACAGGGGGGGGGGGGGGGGGGGGGGGGTGGTGTAGGACAAAGCGCTTTGTCCCGCACAGATGTCAGATAGCGGACGGCGGGCCAAACGACCGACCTTACCTACCTCTAATGCCCTACTTGGCGCCCCGTAATCCAAAGCCTCTCGCTACGCTACGCTACGCTACGCTGTGCTACGCAGGTGGAACGCGCGAGCCGGCCTAATCACTTCCCGGGCCGGCGTTTATCGCATTGGGCCTCGCCCGATCGCGCGAACACAAGGGGCCTCTTGCCCTTCCTCCTTCCTTGACAATGTGCGGTCGCTGCAGCCACTTCGACACACCGTGCAGTCTTCAATAGGCACCTACAGTATGTCTGCCGCGGTACCGTCTATTCAAGATGGAATAATGAGTCGGAACGAATATTAGACCTCTGCGTGCCATTTGCATCTAAAAATGCGAACGTTCACATGTCACATTTCGTCAGTGAGGCGCAAACTACTCTACGTTGGCAGTGACCGGCAAACTTGAGCCTAGTAATATCAATCCGGCCACTCTTCCAAAAGGTATAGAGCCCCATTTGGCTTTCCATTGATATTGGCCCTGCAGCATCATACTGACCAAGAAGAAAGACTGTCTATCCGAGAGTTACGGTACCTACATTGCACCTTAGCGAAAATGAGGCATCGGTTGCGAGAATTCGGCGCAGACGTCTCGCGAACGAAGCGTTTTTGCGCGCCGGCAGCCTCAACTGAGCGGGGAGGGGGGGGGGGGGGGGTTGGAGATGGGGGATAAGGACCATTGACGGCCCGTCGTGCACCCCCTTTACCCCTGTTTGCTTTTGGGCCCTCCGAGCCCCCGCCAAAGGAACAAGCGCGCCCCTCGCCTGCGTTTGAGAATGGTCAATATCAACACGCGGCGAATGAATGCAGCAGCGCGCCGAAAAGATGCGAGTCACTGGTCCAATGCGGCGCCTTTTGGATCTCTCATCTGTGTACCTGCAAAAGAACGGACGCACGGACGCCATCCTAAGGCGATGTTCCCACGATTGTTCGCTTATGATGCGCGCTTCAGTAAGGCTCGTTCGCACTCAAGCTTAGTCCAACTGAAGAGTAGGGGGATTAGCTGTCGCGCCGGTGCTACCGCGCCACGAATAGGACCTGCTTTGGTGCTTGGGACGACGCCCAAATGAAAGGGAGTGCCACTCGGAAGGACCCGACCGTTGACAGCGCCTTGAGATACCGTAATTATCGAACAGACACGCCTGGGAAAGCTGCTGAACGATAAACGGTCATTCGCGTGACAACATCATGCAAATTGGGTTTGCGTCTTGCTCAAATCAGGCGAAGCGCAAGGTACATATGTAACTGCGATTGTCGTCGTAGGAATCGATTTCCACCAACCCAAACTCACACCATTCCTGTTATCGTCTAATATTGTCGACGTACGGTAGAGAACATCGGCCCGTGAAACGGTTCCCTGGCCGACTCGCATTACAACCCACTCGTGTCCTTCCTCGCGCAGCGATATCGGCGTGCCGACGACAGTCGCAAAGAGCCATCTCAATATTTGCGCAAAATACTAGACCCAAGGACCGGTGGACGAGTGGACGAACGCGCGCCGCTTCGCAAACAGCGACACCTTATGGGCAACGCTAATGATTGGCCGAACGGCCGGATCGCGGTGGGGGAAGGGGGGGGGGGGTTTAGGGGGGGGGGGGGTGGCGATGGCGGGGGGGGTTTTGTGGCGGGGTCAGGTTGGGCCGCGTTTTAGGTCAGTTGATATTGGGTTTGGATATCGCAAGAGCCCGTCTGATATGTGCGTAAAATTTGCACGTCGTTGATCGATCCAACTCTCGAGATGATTATGAACAATGCAGTGTTGCGCAAGTGCAGAAAAACTTCTGTAGCAGTCGACGTCGCAGTCTGGCGGGTCGAAGCTTAGGCTTAACGCGACCGGTGATCGACTTCAGTCCGCGCGCCCTGAAGTTGGTGGTCGCGCCAAGCCTCAGTTGAGACCCGCCAGGCGCGACGTCGACCGAGTTTTAGTGCAAACTGTAAGCGGGGACGGCATGCCTCCATCTACACTTCACCCGTTGCTTAGGCCGGCTGTGCCCAGCAGGCGATTCACACGGCCGCAGTAGTAGCGCGCCTCTAAACCCTGGGGGCACTCATTCAGAATTTGGGGGCACTCATTCAGAATTTGGGGGCACTCATTCAGACCCAACCACAGTCAACGACCAAGCAGTCTGAACTCTAGTTTGAATACATAAATGGCGCTGTAATTGGAGACTCGGAGTACACCACAAGCGTTTCCTCAAGGAAACTTCGGCTATCAAGAATTAGTGTTGCTTTAATCTTGAGATGGAGTACTGGGCGAAGACAACTCCGTTTAGTGGAGTGCAATTTCACCACAGAAAATTTGTCACTCCAAAAAGCGGCTCCGTCCAAGCGTTTCGCAAAGCGAGCAAAGAAATGCGCATTTGCAAATTTGATGGTTCTGACATGCAATTCGAGGAGTACAACTTCTTACACTGCGTGGAGCTGGCGCGTTCCTCACAAAACGGCTGGATTTGGAAACCGAAAGTTGTGGCATCGGAATGCGTCCATTGATCGGCATAACAACAGAGTCTGCCTTAACAAAAGGAAGTCATAATGGGGCGAAAGCGGTTCGCAGAATAGATTTCGAGTGGTCTCGGCCACTCCTTCCACAAATCCGCGCGCCGAGTCGTCGGTCGGCAGCTACTTGACCCGTCGCCGACGGAGTTTCACTTACGATACGAGTCAAGGATGCGCCGCCGCACCTTCTCTTGCGGACTTGCTGTTTTGCAGCGAAATTGCGCGAAAGTCTTTCACTTGTGTGGACCACAATTGATTCCTCCCTTTCACTTGTCGCGACCCGTCCCTCAACCACTCAGACGCTTCTTCAGAATGGGATGACCGCCGCTCGAAATGGGCGCTATATAAGAACGGCTTCGACTCTGGTGGAACAAAAATTTCCCTCCCTGTAAATAAATAGTAATTTGCTTTTTACATTTTGAAGGAAAGAGAAGTTGTTCCACGAATAAAGGAAAGGAGCTGGCCGTCAGGTACGATACAATAGCTCATTGACTATAGTGCGCTGTCATAGCCCGACCAGCAAAGTGTCACAACGGTAGCAATGCACAAGTTGATGCAACCTATACGGTTGCTGAAACTCCTAAGTTTGGTCTCAATACTGCGTGCGTAGCATTCACAGGCCATATTTGGCAGCCGTCCCATCGTTACAGCCTATTTTAACGGCGACGTCTTGCTTTATGTCAAAATTGCACACCCTGCACTGTTGTCTTCCAACCGTTCTACAATGTTTTGTGCGGTTCCATTCACGCGAGGCGTCAAACCCTGACTCATGGGGTGCCATCCATGCATGTCACTCCGCAGGCGTTCTTTTGTGGCGGCCGACATATCGCCGTGGCTGCCAGAAGGCCATCCATGGCTCATTTATCCTCCCTCTCTGTACCGACCAACAAAGACTTTGCTCAAAAGAGAATCCAGCATACCAGCCTCTGTAGTTTGAAGCGCCCTATCTGTCTGTATTTTGTTGTATGGCGGGAGTGCGCATGTATGCATGTGTAGTAAAGCAATCAAAGGTGCCCCACTAGGCAGCGGCGGACAATGGTCGGGCGCGGAAGGGCCCTTTAAATGATTTTCCTACCACAGCGCACAAAGTGGGAACTTGTGGGGCGCAAAATGTGCCAGTAAACAAAAGTACGGCCACAATTCTCACAAAGTGCTCATTGCAGACCAGAAGGGCAGAAACAGCGATGCCCTCCTGGAACACAGGGCAGATACAACTTCTGCGAATACTTCTCTTCCTGGTGCTACTTACGTCACTAGTCTACGCCATTCCTATCGACAATGGACTGGAAGGTGAGTATTGGATGATTCTGAACAACGTTTCAAGATATTGCAAAGGTTGTGGTTTGTTTTAAGTCCGCACATGGGCCCCAGAACTTATGCATTTGGTTGGAGTTCGCCATGTCTGGCA
>JASAMZ010002425.1:0-22870 GCA_030248115.1 Linhomoeus sp. GSCO2_2
GCCTAAGATCTCGTCATAGGACTGCGTAGATTGCAGACTGTCGCCGTCGCCGTTTCTGCTGCCGCCGTCGTTGTAATGCGCGCCTCCGCCTTCCTCTCTATCGCCGTTTTGCGCCGCGCGCGCCTGCCCGCCAGGCTCAGGTGGGTTTCTGCAGTCGATTTTGCGGTGGCCTGGCTGACCGCAGTTGAAGCACGTCAAGGGGGGTCTCGGCCCGCCCTCCTGCCCCGTGGGACCGCCAGCGACCCCTTTGGTCCCACTTTTAGGAGGGGGCTGCCCGCCCTTACTCTGTGTGGTCGGCGCGTGGTTGTCGGCGTCGCCCGCCGCGCGGGGCGCCGATTGGTTATTAGGGAGCTTCGCCCCCTTGCGCTGCTGTTGGCCTCCCTGGGCGCCGTCTGGAGGGGTGGTGGACGCGTCGGGGCCCTGTCCTCCCTTGTGGGTGGCCTGCCCCCCACCTTTGCCGCGGCTCTTGTCCGACCCATCGATGCAGAACTTTGATAGCAACGCCATCTCGCGCAAGTTGGAAACCAGCGTATTCAGGTCCCAGTGCGCGCCAGCGACTATCATCGAATGCCATTCTTCGGGGACGCAAGCTTTCAGGCGCTGGCGGAGGTGCTCCTCCCATTGATTAGGATTCCCGGGCCAACCCTTACTGACGAGGCGACGACACTCGGCGTAGAACTCGTCGAATGGTTCGGTTGTCCAGTTCCACCGCTTCAAATGGAATTCCCTCTGGAAGCCCCAAGGCTGCTTGGACACACGGTTGACGGCGTCTAATACCCCCACGAGCAAATCGAAATCGCAGTCCTCCCCATACACGTCTAGCGTCTGCTCAGCTAACTGGAGGGGGGAATCAGCGAGGACAGTGAGGAGTAAGGAGACCCACATGTCGTGCGGAATGTCCAGGCTGTTGAGGAGATGTGTGACCGACTTCATGAACGTCTCAAATTCGCGCCCGTCTCGCCCGTAGCCGCGGTAGGGAGAAATAGTCGAAAGCGCCTTCATTAAATCGATTCGCTCTTTGCGCTGCTGAGGGGTCAAAGAAGCGCCAAGCGGCTGCCGCCACGAAACAGGCTGTCCCGCCGACGTCGCTGCGAGCATCGAGTTTGCCTGCTGAAAGGCGGGCGCCGTCACTTGCGCAAACGATGACTGCTGCTGCTGGGAGCCAGAGGCGCCGTATCTAGTCGACGAAGTTCTGGGGGGGCCGGTCGGCGTCTGGTTGAGGAACGCTAATGTTGCCGCCGCTGCTGGCGGAGCTGGTTGGGGCGCGGATGTCAGCTGCGTAGCCGTTTGCGCTGTGGGCGGTGGCGCCGATGTAGCGTTCTGCGCGGCTGGCGGCGGCGCAAACTGCGCGGCGGCCGGCGGCGCTTGTCGTGCCCTGTGCAGCGGCTAACTGCTGTAGCAACGTGGTCACGGCGCCGAGTTGATTTTGGATGGCCGCCAACTGCCGATCGTGCAGATCCATCTTCTGTTGCAGCGGCGCGCTCGTAGCCGTTCCTCCCCCGGAGGCAGGTGGGGGCGCGTGAGGCATGACTGGCTGCGGTAAAAGCGGCGCGAGCGAAGGCTGTTGCTGCGCGGAAGCGTTGTCGTCGGCCGACGCAGGCAGAGGAGAGCCGTTATGAATGGGCGCTGGTGGTAGAGCCAACGTCTGACTCTGCGGCTGAGAGCTCGTTGTGGAAGCGGCGCCAGAAAGCAAAGCGAACGCGTTGGCGCCCCCTCCTCCCCCTCCGGGATTGGGCAGCGTCCCCGTCGCCCCAACAAACTGTTGCGCCGCGCTGGCCGCCGATTCAGCCAAGGCTTGCTGTTGAAACGCGCGCGCAGCCGCCTCGGCCGCCGCCGTCTGCCGGTTCGCCTTCAGCTGATTGGCCGTCTCCATAAGAGACTTCTCAGTGGTGGTGTGGACGTTGTTCGCCAGGCAGAACACGCAAAAGAAGCGGCCCACCCTCGCGCCTTTCGGTTTCCTAACACTCTCCGCGACTAAGCAAGCCTTATGCACCAACTTTGCGCAAACGCAGTCGAGGAACTCATCGCCGTTCTGCCTTGTGTCGACTAATAGGCCGCACTCCTGGCAATTTGCATCGTTTTGGTCGTGCAGCGTTGACATTGCGAATGAATTTGACGGCAATGCAGGCTCAGAGCGAAAGCGGCGATCAGCCGTCGTTTCTCCCGGAAGCGGCGGTGAAGCGTATGCAGCGGAGCGCGTTTTCATGCACGTTCAACACGGGTGGTAGCTTGCGCACACCTGGGAAGGGTAGGGCTCCCGTCGCGAAGTTCGCTCTCTCGTAGAGCTCACGCCCGCGCGCGCTTCCTTGTCTGACGACCGTCGTTGGCCCGAAAGGCAGCACCTGTGCGGGTCCCTTGACGTCGCCCAGTCGCTCTCTCCGTCGCTCTGGAAAGATGGAAGCGTGTTATAGAATCCAAGGCCACGCCATCTGGTGACAGGACCCGGGCCCGACTGGTCCTACGCACAGCTAACGATACCCAAATGAAGCAACAAAACAATATACGCCTCCCTGCTCGAAGAATTCGCCGTTCGGAGAAGCTTCCGTCGATCGCTTGGCTTGGAAGCCGTTGTAGTTTGGCGCTCTGGTTTCGAATAAACGCTTTACTGGCCTACCGGGCCAAACACACACAAGCAAGGGCGGAGAGGGATAAAAGGGACGACACTTTACGTTGGTCGGACACACGAATGCCACGCGGCTTACAGGCGTCGCCAGACAGATCCAAGAATCAAGGGATCAGGTGATTCTAGAGCAATTATAAGTACAGTAGACAGTTCACAGAAGACTATGTCGATGGCAATCGCTGTAAGAGTCTTCTGGGATGAGCAGGGGTAGTGCAGGGAAGTCTGGCGGCCGTTCGAACTTGGGAGAAGTAGGGATAGAGAGCGCCACGAGAACAGGAAGGGATCACGAGAGAGGTACCGTTCGTCGTGGTGGCTGAAGTAAAGGGGAGACACGAGCAGAAGAAGCAGTACGCACAACGTACACAGTATGTATATGGATGTACCACCTCAAACAGCCGAAACACAACCCAAAGAACCCAAAGGAACAGGAAGAAGGAAAGAACAAGGAAAGGTGCAGACCAGGTGGAGAGGCTTGGTAGGTATCCTGTCAACATGCCTAATGCACTTTTCAGTACTTTGAAAATTTAAATTTTTGAATTTCCCGCCAACGGGGTCCCGCAGCGTGACCCCGTTTGGTGTCCACCCTGCCCACTTACTAGGCCTACCCAACGCAAAAGACCGTTTGCAAATCGGCCGCTTCACGAGCGAACGCCATCCGGTTATAAAATTACTGCGTTTCGCGCACAATCGCTATATACTCCACACTTTTTGTGGAGTATAAAAAGTGGCAGATGACGACAGTTGAAAGAAGACGTGGCTGAATGTCTTACCGGCGTACTCGGCGAGTGCTGCGGTCGCCGCGACGTTGATCGTCTCGGCGTCTCCTTTGGACCGTTCGATCTGATCGGGCCGTCGCTCTGCCGCGCAGTGGACAATGATGTCCGGCTGAAGTAGACCCGGTTTCCTTTCTAACTACAACTGGCAGCGTTGCGCGCACCTGGTCGCGCTCCAGCGCTTCCCTGATGGCCGCCAGTGGGGCTGCCAGATCGACCGACACGAGGCCCTTCCCTAGCCGACTTCTAGCCCAGCCGACAACGTCGTATCCATCGCTTGCGCTGAGGGCGGTATAGACGGCTCTACCCAGTAAGCCCGACGCTCCCGTGACTAGAACGCGTGTCGGCGCACTCATTCTCCTACGGAGATGCAGGGAAACGAAACGGCTTCATTTGGCCGAATGGCCGACCCACAAAGTACACAAAGGAGCACTTCTTCAGTTCAGTATTTGTAACACGACCAAGGAGTAAGGACATTCATTTCATTCATGTGTTGACCGCAGTCCGAAGCAGGAGAAAGAACTGAAAGAGGACACAACGCGACAGTCGACGCACGAACAAGCCCCTCCAGGCAATCTCGCCAGTAGAAACGAACGAACAGCTCGCGACAATACCGTAGTCCGCTTTATATACGTAGGTACATTTATGGGACAGAGAACGATTGCGATACATCTCACTTTCGGCCGGCCTCAGTGTGCCTTGAACAAACGATCATACAAACAACACGGCTCCTAGTAGTGCACAGGTTCCGGTGTTCTAGTAACCACGTACAATACGCCCATGTCCTGACTTCGCCTCAGCATTGGAGACAGAGGTGACACAGGCCAGCGACAGGATACGGCGCGACATAATTTGGATCTAAATTTGACCACGACCGGCAGCCTTCACACAAGAAGCGTCAGTTCACTACGCGCTGCACAGACTACATAGGAACAGGGAAATCTGAAATAACACAAGGCACTGCTATTAGAACAAGCAGTCCTTCGAGTCAATGACAACGACTGCTATGACCTCCCGTGCCTTCTTGCACGCCCACATATGTAGGCAGCTTGGCGTCCAAGAACCAAACATGGCAGGACAGAGACAGTCACGCGTCAACGACAGACGCCAGCTACTAACGCGAGAACAGAGTACGCGAAAGCCGGCGCTTCTTCCGACTTCCAAGAAGAGTAGCAGGTAATGGTAGGCCTGTTATCGGCCAGCTTCTCACAATAGGTACGTACACGAGCCATAGAGGAAGCCTCTACAGCTACAACGGTGAAACAACCAGTTGCTGCAACAAGACGAGTGGGCGTCGCATGAAAGAGAGACACTCATGTTGAGTCATCATGTCGCGCTGGGGGACTTCCCTTTGCACTCCGGGGCGATCACATAAGCGAGCAGCAGCGACAGCAGCCGCTCTTGGTCTTCTTCAGGTTGTCTGGAAGCGAGAAAGCACCTCTTTTGCTAGCACTATCGACACGCCATAACCTACTGCCCACCTTGAGAGTTGGGCTCGGGCAGCGACTCCCTGGCCACCAAATGCATCACAGTTGTCTTGCCCACGGGCAGGCCCAAAGCTGAAAGCGCACCAGACATCCACTAGACGCAATGTGATATATACACAGTTTGGCACTCCGTCGTCAACCACTAAAGAGAGGCTGACAGACCGGCCAGTGTGACGCTGCCGTGGAGGAATCGTCCGTGGTAGATGAGTCTGAGGACGGTGGCCGACTCCACCTTCTGCTCGTCGGCCCACTCGTCCGGCCAATGGTCGAAGACGAAGCGCGCCACCTCCTCTGCCGAGGTCGACGCCACGAAGGGGAACTCCTTCGTCTTGCCGCTGACCAGGATCAGGCGCAGGTTCACCTGCAAGCGGGCGCACAACGGGGCGCGACTCACTCCACAAAGCGCCAATGGAAGAACATGCAAAGCAACCGACCATATCGGTCGGCACCGCTTGCGAGCCGCTGGGCTGCTGATGGTTGAGATCCGTCATGACTGAAGCTAGCGGCCGCTGCGCGGGATCCTTCCTGATCACAGAAATCGGTTGGTTCAGTAGCAGCCTGGTCCAAATCGCATTGTACGACAGCGTCAACACGCTTCGCAGTTCGGTCTCTGGTCCCAGCTGATCTGATCGGAAAAATAGGGGTGGATAACGTGGACGGCCACTGGAGATGGCTGAAGCAAACTTCGCAAGTTGTGAAGTAGCCTACTGGCGTTTCCGGAGCGTTTATCTCTCACTCAGCTTCGCAAAATATGTCAGTTCCCCAGTACTACACCTCGTGAGTGTCGTCTACTCGCCCACTGTTCGCTATGCGGGAAGCGAGAGGGGAACCCGATTCGTTGACACAAGCCAAGAGAGGAAGAGGGGGCGTTTATAGAGAGGAAGGGCGGTGTCGGCCGAACCATACTGTAGCAAGACGTTTCAAGAATGTATACGACGCCCGTGTGCAATGGTAGCCATGTGATTGGACGCCAAGCCGGCCGGACGGCGCGACGGGTAGACGTCGGATGGCGTTTGGCGATCGCCTCGATTCGGTCGATTCCCAAAGGCCGCTAACGACCTGGTTGCGTCGACGAGAAGAAGCCGATGGCTTCTCATGTGCAGCGCAATACGGCCGTCGCTGGAACGCATGCGATTTGGTCGAGGCGGCGAGGCTGAATCTCTTCGAGAGGCTTCCTCTCCACAACGGATGCGTGAGCAACTGATTACGGTACCTACCTATGTAGTAGCCGCCATGTCGCCATACAACACATATACGTTTCTTCCTAACGCTAACCGTTCGCCCCTTACAGGTCAATGCATTGTCTTGGAACGAGCAAGGCACGCTGTTGTTGAGCGGCGGCGACGACCGCCAGCTAGTGATTGCCGATCCGTTTGCCAGCAATCCTGACGAGATTGTGCGACACCGCATACAAACCGCTCATGGGACGAACATTTTCTCCGCTCGCTTCCTTCCTTCGTGCGGGAGCGAATGGGTGGGTGGGTAGTTCCCTTCTGAAACCCGTTGATTGTACTGCACGTAAGTTTAAGTAAACGTGCGTTATATTATGTTTGTCAGTACCGTACCTACCTACGTGCATACCTACTGTACATGCAGGTTGTGTCCTGCGCCAGTGACGGTTCTGTGGCGGTGAATCACGTGGAAACGGAACGCCAGTTGGCCAGTCAGCTTCTGTTGTGCCATCGCGGAAGCACCTACGAGGTTGCCGTCATCGCGGGAGACGCGCACACCTTCCTCTCCTGCGGAGAAGACGGCTGCGTCCGCTGGTTCGACCGGCGCGAGAAGCTCTCCTGTCAGATGTGCAACGAAGTCTGTGGTATATAAAGCTGTCGGCAGCGCAAGCGTTGCCCGAAGTGACGGAACTGGCCTACCTGCCTACGCGGCATTTCAGGACGTCATTGTGACTTGCGGCGGCGGACGGTCCACCTGCGCCATAGACGTCCATCCCAGGAGGACGCACCTTCTGGCGGTGGGCTGTTCTGACGCCATCGTACGCTTCTACGACATGCGTCGATTGAGCAAGACCAGTCGAGGTCAGTCAAACGCTCACTGACTGGTCTAGAATGCGGATGATGAAGAAGGAGGGTGGCTCTTAGACGTGACCGGCTACACTGGGCTGCTCAGCTACATCTGCCTGCCGCCCTCGCCTGACAATCACGATCCAGATCAACGCAATGGGATAGCGGCATCACGGAGTCCAACGCAGCATCGGGTTACTTCCATGGACTTTTCACCGTCGGGCGAGGAAATCCTCGTCTCCTTCAGCTCGGAGGACGTCTACGTTTTCAGCGTCGATGTCAGTCCCCTTTGTCATTCTTAATGGAAACGACATTCTCGGTAAGCGACGCGACAATTGCAGAAGTTTTCGAAGACGGGCGAAGAATCGCTCGCCAGGCGACTCGAAGAGGAGGAGCGCGTCGCCAGTTCGCGAGACGAGCCGTCCCGTGTGCGGAAGATCCGTCTGAGGGGAGACTGGTCCGACACTGGGCCGCGGAATCGACCGGCGCCGTCACCTGAGCAGCAGAACAGCGAAGATGTGCCCGCTGCAGCGGAAGGCGTAGCAGACGCCGAAAGGCCGGTCGTGCAGCGCTTTCGCTCCTTCTTGACCGACTGGCTGGAGCGGAGGATGACGGCGGTCGATCAACAGCAAGAGGGACAAGTGCGAGGGGAGAACAATGCCCTAATACCGCCGGCGATGGAGGGAACTGGCGCGACGACTAGTGCACACTCTGGTGGCACTGACGGGCCGTCGCAGTCGTCCGCTAGCGGGCCTGTTGACGACCGAGATGCGCAAACGGCCCACGAAGAAGACGAGGAGGACGAAGTTGGGGAGGCCGAGCCGACCGGCTGGCGTCAGAAGCTCATGCGCAAGCGACGCCTGCTTCAGCAGAAACTGCTGCAGGATTTGCCTCAGCATCGGCTGGTGGCCAGCTTCCACGGCCACCGGAACTCTCGAACCGTGGTACATTCCCTGTGCTCTGTTATGGTGAGGAAGGACTGGAATTGATGTACCCATCTCTGGCGTCTTCAGCTGAAGCAGGCTTGCTTCTGGTGACCTCGTCACATCATCAGCGGAAGCGACTGTGGCCACGTGTTCGTCTGGAACAGGAAGGCGAATCGAGTCGTTTTGTGCGCCCCCGGAGACTCCAACGTCGTCAACTGCGTCCAACCCCATCCGAATCTTCCCAGTCAGTGTGGGCTTTCGTTTAGTACTAGCGACGAGATCGACTCCAAGTAGCGCTCGTTCAGTCTTGGCCACCAGCGGAATTGAATACTCGGTGAAGCTGTGGACTCCAAACGCCGAGGAACCCACCGTTTCACAGCAGTACATCGACGAGGCAAGCCGTTGACCTTCTGGTACTCAACCCAACTGTAACACGCATTTACGTCCAACAGTGCAAATGGAGAAGTTTACGTTAGCTATTCGCCTGGGACAGCTGAAGTTGCAAGCGACGCCGCTTCTTCCTTGCAGTTGGTGGCAAGCAACGAGCGTCTGCTGAAGGAGGCCCAGGGAACGGTTACGATACCTGCGACCTTTCTCATTCGGCTGATCGCCGCCGTCAACCGTCGTGAGCGCCAGATTGCCCAGGAACAGGGACAAGAACGGCAGGGAGGCGATGGAGCGCCTCAAGACGAGCCGCCGCCGTCGGCCTGATTGACGAGTGCTGTGATTGCGCTGTAGCTTTAATTCCGTGACAAGCAGCTATCAAGAAGTGCACGTAGCGATATTATAAACAGTGTACAACGGCGCATTTGGTTTGGTAGGAAGAGCGACAAAACAGTGAAAGAAAGGCATAGGAGAGAGATGGAGAATGAAGGCTCGGGTTCTTGGGGCTCGCGCAAGCGGATCGAGTCACGCCTGCTGCCAGTGGTGGCGCACTCTGACCAACTCGACGTGCTTGTGTACCAAATCGCGCAGTCGGGCTACCGCCTCCTGAAAGCACATGTTACGGTAGCGACAAAGGCACTGACGCAGACGAGTCGCGCTGTCTTACCTCTGTGAAAGGCCTATTGCTGGCGTCTTCTTCGCCCGGGAGTAGACTGTACAGGTCAGTGGGATTGCCGGTACCATCCCAACCGAGACCCTTATTTTGCTCCTCCCCCGTCAGAAGCCTTATCGACAGTCTTATTCGTATCTTCTTGCAGCGATTGCCGTCGTCAGGAGGCGTCGCTCCGGTGCAGCTGCAGCAACTGCCGGACGCAGAGTTCGAGCAACTGGTGGAAGCGCTCGCTTTGTGGCGGAAGGTATCATCGCAAGCTGCAGACTGCGCAACCAACTTCCTGTCGAACAGAACAATGGGGCATCCGTGGTTTGGCAGTTGGCTTCGCCTCCCTCTACTAGCGAGCGCAGCCGCCAAGGCAGCAGTGTCGTAACGGTTGCCGTCGACACAGTTGAGCAGCGGCCAACTCCACATATCGAGAGAGACGAAACTTGTGTCGTCCGCGAGAAGACGCTCGTTCTTCGTTCGCTTGGCCAGCGTCTTCAAGGCGGCCTTCAGCGGAGCCGGGCGGTTCAACGAGGCCGGCCAAAACGACTGCTCCAACATTGGAGCTACCAAGTAGAAGAGCGCCTGAGCGAAGCGCTCATTCGTGGGCCAGTCCAAGGGCAACTGGAGGCCGAAGCGCCTCAGCGTCACGCAGACGGCCACGTCGACATACAGCTGCGTCTGAAATGGCCATAGTTGTAGTACACGCCACAACAGGGATGGGAGGCTCTTCAAACCTCGAGGGCGGCCGCCAGGATTTGAGAGCTGTCGAGACTGTTTCGCGCGTAGAAGGGAGCCACCAGGCCGACGCTCTGTACTTCCTTCTCAACGTCGGGGCCAAACATCGCCGCGCCAACGGAGCGGCCTCCCAAACGCGAGAGAGAGGAAGAACGAGAGCGAGACTGAGCCAGCCAAAGGGTGAGCCTAGAAGGAACCACGGATGCGCTACGATCGCCCGTGCTACAAGTCGGCTCGCCAACCAAGGCCAACTGAGGCAGAGATTTCTGACGTCCACGTAGTTGCGAAGGGTCACGCCGAATGTGTCGCGCAGGCCTCTGGCGTCCTTCTCAAGACCTAAAACGTTCGACCGACTGACCTTGAGAATGGCGTCCGAGTTAGGAGAACATACAATGAATATACAGGGTGCGTTAATAAAAGTGAGACCTCTAACTTTGTGGCCGCCGTTCTCGAGCCTGACTCAACGTACCAGGTCCAAAGTTGGGTACAGCTTCCAACAGGGTGTTTCTGACAAACTGTGAACATTTCCTGGTAATGGATGCAACAAACAAAAAATGGCGTCGTTTTTCCCAACCACATGTCGAAAATTCGGTGCGACGCTTTCCAACTGCGGAGGAGGAGGCGCTCGAGAACGGCCTCGTCCATCATCTGCTCTGCGTCTGAATAGCGTCGCACCAGCTTTTCGACATGTGGTTGGACAAAACGACGCCATTTTCCGTTTGTTGCATCGATTACCATGAAACGTTCACAGTTTGTCTGAAACACCCTGTTGCAAGCTGTACCCAACTTTGGACCTGATGCGTCGAGTCAGGCTCGAGAACTTCGGCCACAAAGTTAGGGGTCTCACTTTTATTTACGCACTCTATAGAATCTTGACGTCAGCGCCAACGGTGCCCCCACCTTGTCCCACCTTGACAACTTCGGTCGAGCAGAGGAGGTCGACGAGTTCCTTGGGCAAGAAGCGGGGCGGGAAGAAGCAGCTGCGTATCAGCAGGACGCTGCCCGAGAAGTTGGCCAACTCGATCAGTACCACGGCGTCCGTCCGACCACGGCCCTGCTTGGCGCCCACTCTCCGCAGGCTCGCCAACAGCTCGTCGCGACGCCGACTCGATTCGGAAGCGAGATCGAGATCCTCGTTCTGACTCGCTCCCTCATCCTGGAAGGCATGCAAGGCAATTCTCAGCTGCGAACCGAGCCTTTGTAACCAACATACGGCAAACGCTGGGTCTCACCTCGCCGACCACGAAATTGGGGCAACTTCTTGCACTGACGGCAGAAGCAAACTGGCAGTTGAGGCCAACCAAACACGGCCTAACCCCCACGGAACGCGCAAATGAAGGCCAGACGCTGGCAAATTGGTCGACCGATGAAATTATGCGAACGCTTGCCCGCTCTCCAAAGTTCCTCTCCGAAGACGACATCCTGAACAAGCTCTAGTAACCTGGCAAGTCGTCCGGGGGACGCAGTATACTCCACAAATTTGAACTCTTACGCACGGTGACTCCTATGCTGCTGTGGCCTCCTGACATTCCCAATCGCAAAAGTAATGCCGAATTCGTGATCTACATCCCAGAATACCCCACAATCGACATACAACATCCCTAACTTCCTATGGACTCTGGGAACCGAAATTGTGCACTTGGGTTACGGTAGCATACAAATTCGTTAAGTATGTTCAAACTGCATCTAAACGCCAAATGAAAGCCAAATTCGTATTCAGCGCCCCGAAAACCCCGAAATCGAGTATAATATTGCCAAAGTCGACCAGACACCCAAAATTCAAACTGCCGCGGCAGGAATACTGTAGCTCAGAAAATATATCAAAACACTTTTCTAGACCAAATTTAAGCGTAAAATCGTTTAAAACCACTTGTGGAACGATTCGGCAACGCATTCGAGCGCTACAGACGCCGAAACGCGAAAATTGCAATTTTCGGCCAAGGAGTCAAAAAAGTCGCGGTGAAAGAAGTTTTTTGTGTTTCGCCCGATTTTCTCCGTTCATGGCTCATTCGATAGAGGACATCTGGGAAGGAGCACCAAGAGTGGTCTCGCCGCTCTAGCTGCCACGTAGCTCGCACAGCAGCGTGTCAAAGTCGACCCGGGCCCATATTCGCGAATTTTTCAAATTTGGCGCCAAAATGGGTCCCGCAGCGATTCAATTCTTTTTTCCACCCTCGGCTCTATCGAGTACTACAACATATCAAAAGATAGTATATACCAGTATATGCAACTTTTTCGACTTCTACCTCGCACTACCCAATTTTCAGTACTTTGAAAATTTAAATTTTTGAATTTCCCGCCAACGGGGTCCCGCACCGTGACCCCCTTGGTCTTCCACCCTGTCCCATTATTAGGCCTACCCATACCCAACGCAAAAGACCGTTTGCAAATCGGCCGCTTCAGGCGCGATCGCCATCGGGTCCAAATTTGTCGCGCACAATCGCTAGATACTCCACACTTTTTGTGGAGTATTAAAATTCCCACCCGAAACGCAGCCGCTCGCGATTAGAGATCAAGCAGACTGTTGGCGAAACACGGATGATCATATCAGCCATAGGTGCAGGCCACCCGGAGGCCAGGGGGGGGGGGTTCTAGTTAAGGAAAATTTTTGAGAGGGGGGGGGGGGTCCCGGGACCAGTGAACAGCTTCTTAGAATGGCCAAAAATACGCTAAAAATCGCCTTATTTTGGTCAAAAACACGCTAATTTGTGCATAAATAGACGAAATATAGCGCCGCAGGCGAAAATTTGGACAAAATAGGACCAAAAACTACCAAAAATACAAGAAAATTTCCGAAATTTCCGGATTTTTTCCGAATTTCGGATGCCAGGGGGGGGGGGAGTATCAGTGAAAAGTTCACTAGAGGCCAGGGCCAGAGGGGGGGGTGGGGGTTGCCCCCCCCCCCCCCCCCCCCCCCCCCCCCCACGCCTGCACCTATGATATCAGCTGGGAAGCCGACCGTTTCAGTCCTCTCATGCTCATCCAACCTCTCATGCGCGGGGGTGGCGAAGCGTAACCTAACTGCTGTGGAGAAACGTTGAAGTATCAGAAACTGTGGAAACTACGCAAGACGAACAGAACCACACGCAAGGTACGCATATGTACGAAGCCGAGTAGAGCTGCCTTATTCTCGACGACATTTCTTTCAACCCTCCGACAGATTCTATGCCGCGTTTCGAGAATGCAAACGGACTGCCGTGATGAGCACACTGACGTGCGAGACAAAGTAGTGCAAATCGAAGCTCCCCCCCCCCCCGTTTTGTGAAACGCATCGCCTTAGCGGAATGCAGTGTTCTAGGACCCCGTAGGGCAGGGAAACGTTCCTACGGATCAACACAGACTCATAAATGAGCTGGGATGTGCGCGCTGAAGCCGACGCTACGATCAATTGGATTTATTTCAATGTACCTATGTACCTACACTAGACAATTCGTTGCAATTGCCACCAAAGATGCCGACGGATATGTCGCAAAACGGGCGCTTCTAAGCGCGCTCTCTGCCGTGTGTGCGCTGGCGTTGATGATCCTCTCGCTTGTGATGGCCGTCAAGTGGCTGGGACGCTCCTCCTACTCCAACGACTGGGCTGAGGTCAATACCGTCACCGACTTCGTTCTCGTCGCACTCGCCGTCTTCTACAGTGAGTTTTGCGTTGTCATTAGGATGTTTACCCTGGTAGGTAGGTAGTTCAAAAGATTATAAAGCCAATCAACAAGATTACTAAAGATTACAGAAAAGTCTATGGCAACTTTAATTACTTACATAAATAGTTTATCTAAACCGATTTAAGCATGTTTTAATTAAATTCGTTTGGAATAGCAAATTCTAGTAAAAGCTAATTGAATTTGGTCAAATTAATCTTTAACGATATCGTATTTATTAAATTTCAATTCGTTTCATTTTGCTGCTTACACTACAATTCATTCTATCTTGTTATGTTTTGTTTAAACTCACATTTCTTATTTCTGTTTTCAATTTCATCTAATTTAATTCGACTTAATCTTATCATACTTTGTCTCGCCATATTTCGCTTACGTTATCTTTATTCACATTGTTTCTAATTTATTTTATTGCATTTTGTTATACTCCACAAAAAGTGTGGAGTATATAGCGATTGTGCGCGAAACGCAGAAAATTACAGTCAACGGCGTTCGCGCGTGGAGCGGCCGATTTCCAAACGGTCTTTTGCGTTGGGTAGGCCTAGTACGTGGGCAGGGTGGACACCAAACGGGGTCACGCTGCGGGACCCCGTTGGCGGGAAATTCAAAAATTTAAATTTTCAAAGTACTGGAAAATGGGTTGAGCAAGGTAGAACTCGAGAAAGTTGCATATAATGGTATATACTATCTTTTGATATGTTGTAGTACTCGATAGGGTCGAGGGTGCAAAAAAAGAATTGGATCGCTGCGGGACCCATTTTGGCGCCAAATTTGAAAAATTCGCGATTTTTGGCCCCGGGTCGACTTTGACGGGCTGCTGTGCGAGCTAGGTAGCAGCTAGAGCGGCGAGACCACACTTGTTGCTCCTTTCCAGATGTCCTCTATCGAATGAGCCGTGAACGGAGAAAATCGGGCGAAACACAAAAAACTTTCTTACACTGCGACTTTTTCGACTCCGGGGTCGAAAATTGCGATTTTCGCGTCTCGGCGCCTAGAGCGCTCGAATGCGTCGCCGAATCGTTCCAACAGTAGTTTCAAACGATTCTACGCTTAAATCTGGTCTGGAATAGTGTTTTGGAAAAATTTTCAAAGCTACAGTATCCCTGCCGCGTCCGTTTGAATTGTGGGTGTCAAGTCAACTTTTGCGATTTTATACTCGATTTCGGGGTTTTCGGAGGCGCTGAATACGAATTTGGCATCCGTTCAGTGTATAGATGATGTTTGAACGTACCCACGACGAATTTGTATAGTACCCTACCCCAAGTGCAGAATTTCAGTTCCCGGAGTCCATAGGAAACTAGGGGTGTTGTATGTCGAATCTGGGGTATTTTGGGATGTAGATCACGAATTCGGCATTGCTTTTGCGATTGGGAGTGTCAGGAGGCCACAACAGCAGAGGAGTCACCGTGCATAGGAGTTCAAATTTGTGGAGTATACTGCGTCCCCCGGACGACTTGCCTGGTTTTTCTTTCTTTCTAGGCATATATATTTCAGGAAAGTTCCCCCCTATTGGGGGGTAAAGACAGGTGAATTTGTTCGTCTCTCTGAAGACTGATGATGAACAGGTTATGTATTTCGGATAGCTTTGCAGGCACGAACCACAAAATGTGCGATGATGAACAGGATATGTATTTTAGCGGACTTAGCGACAAACGCATTCACGATTTGTGTCGTCGCGTAAGCGAACAAATTCTGCGTGGTCTGTTCGCGCGCACTAGTCGTCCCACGGGACACTGCAGGCGCAACATTGTACGCGCTGTCAGCAGCAGCACAATCTTGAGTCATATACCGCCGTTACATGAGCCAGCACTCAGACAACAAACACGCGACGTCACGTGCTCCGTCGTGGTCGTCGTCGTCGTTATATCGCCGTACTCGCCGCCGTCGTCGTCGAAGTCGTCGTCGTCGCCGCCGTCGTGGTCGTCGCCGTTGCCACAGCCGTCGTCTCGTTGTCGTCGCCGACGCCGTCGTTGTCGTCTTAGTTGTCGAAGCGTTGCAACGCCCGCTCAAAATCCGATATGATAAGCCCTCAATGACGCTGTGCGCAAAGCTCGCCCTACACATGTTGCACACTCGTGCATGCAATGATACCTAACAGTGACAGAGCCTGCTTTTACGAGTTTGTATCACAGCTCGCATTACTACGCACGCACACATACCTGCGCGGCTGTACTGCTATCTCCAAACAATCGTAACTTACTGTATGTAGCACGCAACCCTTCCCCGGAGCCTACGTCTACTAGATCTAGACAAGTAGGCCGACGCTCACAGACCACGCAGAATTTGTTCGCTTACGCGACGACACAAATCGTGAATGCGTTTGTCGCTAAGTCCGCTAAAATACATATCCTGTTCATCATCGCACATTTTGTGGTTCGTGCCTGCAAAGCTATCCGAAATACATAACCTGTTCATCATCAGTCTTCAGAGAGACGAACAAATTCACCTGTCTTTACCCCCCAATAGGGGGGGGGACTTTCCTGAAATACACTTCCTGTCCATGTCCACGCAGTGGACATTGGGACAGCATTAACTGAAGCGCGTCTGCAGAGCAACCATAGCAGATGACACAGCAGTGACCTAGCTACTACTTACTATCAACACGACGGCTCCTCTATATTCAGGCCGATCAGCCAGGCGGCAAGGTTTGGTTTGCCTGTAAGCCATCGGGCGGCACCTGAGATGGCGGTGAGTCTTGCAAGCGATTATGGTAACGTAGTGAGAATAGTTCGTCCTTAGGTGCCTGTTTGGTTAATCCCTTATGTTTCTCTCTCTCTAATAGACGTCGCTACGGTAGTGCGCGATTTCAATAAACAACTATTTTTGTCGCCTTGCTTCTCAGGGTAACTGGCGTGGCGTCAGGATTTGGTTTGTCTGTCCTCAGCCCTCATGCATAGCTGTTTCGACATCTGTTGTATGTGGCGATTGGCGAAGCAGCGTCCCTCCCTCGCGACTCTAGATTGTTCTATTCTTGAAGGTTCTATGCCAGTCGCTATATATAGTTCCTAGGTTGTTGTTAGCTCATCCTCAACTGATGCTCTGCTCTGTTTTGAATCGACGTGTGGTTTGAACTAGCGCGTTGGTCTAAAAGTCCAATTGAAGCCATCTTTAGTTTTAGTGGACTGTGGCCGAACGCCGTCTCTTACTTCCACCATTTGGGTGTGCGGACTAGGTCTGCTTTCACTTCCCTCAGCTGCAAGTTGGTGCGAGAAACGGCTGACGACTCTCCTACTGCACCTGTGGGTGTGCGGTCCATCCGCACTTCTGCTGCTGACGTGAGGAACCGTTCTCAATGGCGGCCAGTAGCCAGGGATTTGCGCCCCAGCCAGCGTCGTCTCAGCCCACCAGTTGGCGCCAGGCTTGGCCTGTGATCTTCAGAGGCTCTGTCAGCAGCGAACAGGCTCTTCGCACTGTCATGAACAGTGAGTTGAAGAGAGTTGCAGAAACCACTTAGTTGCATGAAGTTCTTCCATGTGCCCAACTTAGCCATTGTCTTTGTAGGCGATCCTCACTGTTGGCGATCCTCACTGTCGCGGTTCATCTGCCTGTAGGGGCTGCCTTCATTCTGACAGCGTTCCCTCATTCGCCACCGCTTCTTAGCACTTCTACGGAGCCGGCTCCAGCTGGATGGGCTGATTTTCATTTGGCTTTCCTGGTTAGGAGACGTCACAGAGTCCTTCTCTATCGCCTGTGTCTTCTTGGGCGATGGCGTAGCTGGTTCAGGCTTGCGCCGCTTGAGCCTCAGCGCTTCCATCTGCCGAACCGTGGGCACTGCACTGGCAGTCTGATCGGCCTTCTTCCCACGCCTCAAGCGCGGAGGAGTTGATGGAGCAGCAAAGGTCTTCTCAACTGATCTCTCCATGGGAGACAAAAACCGATTGCCCATTGTTCTGACTCGCCTAGCAGAACGGGACCGCATTCGGCTAGGAATGGGAGTTGAAGCAGAAACGGTATCCATCGGCAAAGGTCGGCCAAGCTGGCTAGTGTTAGGAGAGGACTGGGGCGAGAAAACCGCACTGGCCGATGATGGAGAAGGGGATGGAGGGTGGTGGCTCAAGTTCGAAATATCAGACAAGATCGATCTTCTCGCTTTCGCTGACGGAGCAGATGAGGATAGAAGTGGCGAAGATGGGCTGTCGCAAGCAGCTACACTGGTACCACCGAAGCTCCAATCCTGCTGAAATGTGCGAATTTCGCAGTGTACGATAGTTGCGCGACACAGCCACCCATAGCTGGAATGCGGACTGTGGGGTGGGTAGGGGCGAGGGGGGGGGGGGGGGGGGCGGGAGGGAGGTTTACACTATCTCCCTAGATGAGGACTCAGCAGGACCCCCCCCCCCCCCCCAAGTTGACCCCCTATCATAGAGGTGCGATTTGGGGGGGGGGGGGGGGGGGGGGGGGGGGGAATTTGAAGATCATGTGACCCCCCCACCCCTCCCCTGGGTTTTTGAAACCCACCACCACCCCCCCCCCACGCCCCTGAAATCCGGATTACCCCTCCCCTTCCCTTCCCCCCCCCCCCCCCGCCCTCCCCGAGGGGGCTGGCTACAGGTATGGTCTTGGTGATATGCAACCAACCATGAGCGAGAGGGACGAGTCTGTCTCTCGACGCGGGCCGCATGCCTCCTGAAGCCCAGTAGCCGTCCCCTTCTGCACTGTCTCAGACGTCTTCGAAAGCTGCACTGTCTCAGACGTCTTCGAAAGCAGTTCGGCCGTCAACCGCTCGAATGCTGACTGAACGGTACGTCAGAAGTGGATTCGATTTCGGGAATAGGTCTTGAAGTGCTGTGGTTGCGGTGAAAATTTGTCCAAAATTGCACCAAACTGCTAAAATTGAAAACAATTCGACAATTTGCACATATTTTCGCGACTTCCGATGCCAGGATGGGGTTGAAACGATCGAAACAATACAATACCAAACCTTTGCCTCAACAGCAGAGTACCCCAGCTGTTTCGCGGCTTCTCGACAGAAGGTCTTCCTTCTATACTTCTTCTCCTTGTGTCTTAAAACATACTTGAACAGCTGCATTTCTCGCGAGTTGCTCTCCATTTCTACTGGAAATGGGAGTGATAGCTACAAATTCGACGGGAAACGAACAGACGGCCGGCAATTGTTGATGAGCAAGCACTTCGAAATTCTGGCTTCTCTTCTAATTCGAGTTTTCAACAGTACCACAATGGCGACAAATTTAAAACTTAGTGTGGCTTACCAAATGCTACTAAGCTAAGGCTGTGCAAACCCCAGCAAGCGTCGCATTTCCTGCTGAGTTTGGTCTATTCTATCCAAGTTTGGATCTGCGCTCAACTGTACCATGGGAAAAATGGGAGGGCCATTAGTTCCCCCTGCGGTCTAAGTTAGGGCGTCACTTCGATTGGCGCCCCAGCATGCACCAGTAGAGCTCGGCCATCTTGAGCCGAGCCCCAGATCCGTACCCGACTGGACTTTTGCCACCTTGTATCTTTTTACTCAAACGACCTAGGAAGATGCAATGTTCTACACTTTTGATCACCCTATAGTGTATTTTGGGGGAGCACTTCGACTGGCGCCCCAGCATGCACCAGTAGACCTCGGCCATCTTGAGCCGAGCCCCGGATCCGTACCCAACTGGACCTTTGCCACCTTGTATCTTTTTACTCAAACGACCTAGGAAGATGCAATGTTCTACACTTTTGATCACCCTATAGTGTATTTTGAGGGAGCACTTCGATTGGCGCCCCAGCATGTACCAGTAGAGCTCGGCCGTCTTGAGCCGAGCCCCGGATCCATACCCGACTGGACTTTTGCCACCTTGTATCTTTTTACTCAAACGACCTAGGAAGATGCAATGTTCTACACTTTTGATCACCCTATAGTGTATTTTGGGGGAGCACTTCGATTGGCGCCCCAGCATGTACCAGTAGAGCTCGGCCGTCTTGAGCCGAGCCCCGGATCCATACCCGACTGGACTTTTGCCACCTTGTATCTTTTTACTCAAACGACCTAGGAAGATGCAATGTTCTACACTTTTGATCGCCCTATGGTGTATTTTGGGGGAGCACTTCGATTGGCGCCCCAGCATGTACCAGTAGAGCTCGGCCGTCTTGAGCTGAGCCCCGGATCCGTACCCGACCGGACTTTTGCCACCTTGTATCCTTTTACTCAAACATCATAGAAAGATGGAATGTTTTACACTTTTGATCACTCCATAGTGTACTTTGGGGGAGCACTTCGATTGGCGCTCCAGCCTGCACCAGTAGAGGTCGGCCGTCTTGAGTGGGACTTAGCCAAAATTTCGGCCATTTTTTTGATCGGGTCCTACGGCCGCAATATTCAACCGATCTTTGCGGTATTTTAATACAAAATTTCCTACTACCAGGCGATTCTAACGAGCCATCAACCGCTCTCCTATCTACTACCGTTCCCGAGAACGAGGCCTAAAACCTGGCAATGTGAACAAGATTGATGAATTTTTCGATAGGTTTTGTTTAATATCTCGGGAACCACTCAACCGATCTGGCTGAAATTTTAGCACAATACTTCTTGTTACTATGAACATCTATGGTGAAAATTTCAGCCCAATCGGTTAAGTCTACCTCTATGACGTAGTACTAACACCTAGTCCCCGGGGGCGCACTGGCCCCCGGCCGAACAAATTGGGTTGAGCGCTTACGCGCTCAACCCGATTGAATTCTTCACTTCTGATTTATCTCGTGTCGCCGTAATGCAATATAATGTGTTCTTTCTATATCGATCGTTTCCAGTCCTGCCCTGTGGTGCCATGTTTGGAACCATCGCCCAGTACAGAGTTCCACCGAAAGAGCTGAAGGAGCGGCCGGAATCCGGCCAGTCTCTGCACATGACGGGGACTCTGATTCATGGAGTCATTTGATGACTGATGTCGACAGCAGCAGTATTATCGCCTCTCTTCGCCAGTTCTCGCCAGGGTTGCCATGTGAGCAGCACAACTTTTGCAAGTGTTTGTACACTTGGCTGGTTGTGTTTGTGTGAGGCAAGTACATATCGGTAGCTGAGTCTCAACGAACGTAGGTGTTTTGTGGACGACAGCGCGTCGAGTAGATGCCTAGGGTGGTACGTAATCCGGTCAGATGCAGCCCAGGATGGGAATTTTTTGGATAAGTTTTCGGTATTTTGGTGCAAAGTTGAGTCAGTTGAGTAATTTTGGTGTCAATTTGGCTTTAACGTGATAGAGCAACCAAAATACGTTGTCTAGTTTATAAGCACTTTTTTCGGTCGACGCGTATTTTGGCGGGAAATTTGAATTCAAAATTTTGGCCGCCTGGGTTGCTTGGGGCACCTACCGTGTAGGTACTCAATTCAGGCTTTTTGGGGTCGCTGACCACGAATCTGGCTTTGCTTTTCGTTTTAGAGAAATTTGAGACTGTTTTGAAGAGTTTGCATACTACCGTACCCGCAAATCAAAATTTGGTAGTGCAGGTCCAACTGAACCTAGGCGTGTTGTACGGCGAATGTGGGGTTCTAGAGGGTTGCGATTCCGATTTTCCTATTAATTTTGCGATCGGACCGGTCAGGGGGCCGTACTGATCAGTCCCATTGGCTAGTTGGTATCCTGCTTCGTGAGCCAACTATACTTCCTGGAATTTATTTACAGGAGGGGAGGAGTGCCCAGCGGGGCTTTGCCCCCGTGTACTAATCTTGTTTAATCTGACACAATTGTTTTTGCAGTCACTTTTGTACCACAAGAGATATTGACGTGAAATTTAGTACACACTATAACAACACGTTAGGAAGCCAGTTTCTAGCAGCGTTTTTCGTCAAATCCCACTGTACCGTCCAAGGCGACGTCTGCAAGGAGGCGGACTAATGAGATTTATCGATCGACTTCGTTTCTTGTAACTTTAGACACATTCAGAATCCTGGATCTGCCGATTGATTGACGCTGTGCGCTTTCGCTCTGAGTTGCCATCGTCGCGCATACTATGATGCTATCCTCCCCCGGCCCCGTCTATCCCATTGGAAGTGAGCAAAAGCAGTGCGATTCTCCCGATTTTCTCGTTCATTCGTTCGTTCGCCCGCGGCCATCTAATGCCCGTGTTGTGTTCTGTTAGGTCGGCGTATGTTGTTGTGAAGCATGAAATGCTTCGAAGACGCGGTGTGGGCTTCTCTCGGCGTCATACAGGCTACATGGTAGTTACTACATAGTCGACATCCTTCGCTATTCTGTACGAACGCGCTTACAAGTCAGCAGCGCACCTGTTCTTAGTCCCGCTTTTGAGCTGTGTCCTTCTCTTGTGCAAGTTCTGCACTCTGCAAAAGCAAGAAGGCGTGTCTCTGTCTACACATAGTTGCGTTGCCGTCACTAATTCTTTTTCGGGCGTTGTACAATCGTCTTTGCTTCTCAGTGCGAGCGGGCCGTTGGTTGCTTGATCTGGATGGAAGAGGGTTGGTCGAGAAAGTAGTTCCGCCGCGCACCGTTTTGTTTATGTCGCGTGTTTACACCGCTGAGTTTGGATGGCGAGTTGATTTCACACAGTGGGGCAACAGCGATCGAGGCACTACGTCGAATAGCGGCATATGATCAAATTACGTCGAGAACGAGACGTCACCTCGAGAGAGCCTTGATCGGTGCATCCATAGATAGAGAAGGTAGCTCGGTTTGCACGCGGCTGCGTTTTGCACTTCACATCCTATGTGAATTACGGTAGCGAAAGGCGTACCGGCTAGAAATGGGTCGCCGCTTAACACTCATCATGTCATTGGCCGCCCTTGTGGCTGCCGTCAGCGCACGAGCAACTGAGCCGTCGAGCTCCTCCCCCAGCAGCAGCAGCAGTAGCAGTCTGGACGTGGCGCGTCTCCAGATGGAGCTGAACCAGCAGAGCGACCGTCTCACCTTGGCACTCGATCATATTCGTAGACTGGGTGAACAGCTGGACGCCATCAAGCCGGCCGATCCCGGAGTGCCAGGCACTCCCGGGAGGAAGGGCGGAACCGGTATGCCGGGCGAGAAAGGGATCATGGGTCTGCCGGGAATCAAGGGCGACATGGGGCCCATGGGACCGCCCGGTCTGAAAGGCGATACAGGAGCGCAGGTCGGTGGCTTGGCTTGCAAGTCTTGCGCGGCAGGCTCGCTCACGGCTAGGATGCGATCCACTTACTTTCGCAGGGCTATCCTGGCGAGAAAGGGGATCGCGGCGTCTCGGGCACTCCAGGGAGTAAGGGCGCCGTTGGGCGGCCCGGCAAGAACGGAGAGCAGGGAATGCCGGGCAAGAAGGGTGACAAGGGTACGGCCGGCTTGGACGGCCCTCCCGGGAGAAATGGGAAGCCTGGCGAGTCGGGCTACCCCGGGCTCAAGGGCGACGGTGGATTGGACGGCAGGCCAGGTGATCTACCAACGATGGTCCGACTCTGATTTGATCATGAAAGCTCTTTGTGGACGCGTCCCGCACAGGAAGGACCGGCCTGCCGGGCAAGAAAGGGGAACCTGGCGAGTCGGGTATACCCGGCAACGCTGGACGAATCGGGGAGATGGGCTTGCCAGGGGAGCGCGGCCCCAGAGGTGCGCGCTCATACAAAAGGCAACGACAAATGTGAAGACCGTTGATGAGAGGAGAGTTCTCCAGGTAACGACGGTCCGATCGGCCCACCTGG
>JASAMZ010002426.1:0-47963 GCA_030248115.1 Linhomoeus sp. GSCO2_2
ATTGGCACTCCTCCCCTCCAAAAGGGAGGAGTGCTATAGTGATGGTGCGGATTCTGTGTAAATTCAAACGCTCATAAGTCGGGCTAGAGTTGGCCGATCGGGGCGAATTTTTTTTTATTCGATAGGTCTCTAGAAGGCGCAGGGTGGATCGAAGGTCTCGACTTCCGCCCGGGACCCGATTTTTGGCAAGTTGCCAAAAACCCGGTTTTTCGGCCTCCGACGAACTTTGGATGCTTAGAATAGTGTTCTGGTAGAACGAAGCGAGACGAGCTTTGGGTCAAATATGTAAAAGACATTGGGCTATCCGATGGCAGGGGCGCCGTCGGGCTGGGCCCGGGCCTGCCCGGGCTGGGTAGCAAAAACCGGGTTTTTCGACCCAAAAGTATGGTTAAGAGTCCCACTCGTAATTTTTTTGTTTCCGCACGTAGGCGCGTGGTATTTGTCGAAGTTGAACAACTTGGATAGTTCTTTCCTGAATCGACGTTAGAATTCCAATGAGAAGCTGCCCGGGTCGGGAAATTCACCCCAAAGTTGGGTCCCGGGTTTCTGGGTGAAAGTTCAGACAAGCGTAACTTTTGACAGGAGACCAACATCGACATGCGACAAAGACCATTTGATAGGCCACGTCGAGCTCTACAACTTTGTAATAGATCGTTTCTCTGTAAATGGGCAAATTTGTGGTGAAAATTAAAAAAAATCGATTTTTGACAAAATTTCAAAATTCTGCCATTCATATCTCTGTGCTATTCCGATCGATATCGACTATATTGGCGGAGTGTTTGAGGCTCATAAAGGTCTAAATCGTGGCAAAGTAACAGTTTTGGGAGAATTAGTTTTCCAGGTGAAAAATCGTTTTTTGTGACCAATTTTCGGTATTTCGGTGCAAAGTGGGGTCAGTTGAGATATTTCGGTGTCAATTGGACATTCACGTGATAGAGCATCTAAAGATACACCATTTTTGTTACAAGCACTTTTTTCGTCCGACGCGCATTTTGGCGGTAAATTTGAATTCGAAATTTTGGCTGCCTGGGTTGGTCGGGTCACCTACTGTGTATGTACTCAAATCTGGCTTTTCGGGGTCGCTGATTACGAATCTGGCATTGCTTTTCCGTTTTAGAACCATTTGAGACTGTTTCGAAGAATTTGCATGCTACCGCACTCATGAGTGAAAATTTGGTTGTGTGGGTTCAACTGAAGCTAGGCGTGTTGTATGTCGAATGTGGAGTTTTAGAGTGCTGCGATTCCGAATTTGCTATTAGTTTTGCGATAGGAGTGACCAGGAGGCCTGATCGATCAATCTCATTGGTTAGTTGGTGTCCTAATGAGGCCACCTTACCTCCGAAAATTCTTACAGAGGGGAGGAGTGCCCATCGGGGCTTTGCCCCCGTCTACAAATCTTGTACTGTTTTTCAGAGCAATTTTGGAACTCGACTTTGGCCCTCTGGACCCCCCTCCCCCTCAATCCTCAAATCACAGCAGAAGTATCCTTCACAAGGTTGACGAGCAATCGCACCTATGTCGAAATAGTTTATGCACAGAATGCAAAAAATTATGCACAGAAGTGAAGAATGTGTTTCTTAACAGAAACATGTCCACCATAAAATCCTACCCACTGTACAATTTTCAGCCCTCTACACACAGCCGATCACGAGAAATTCCATAATTCTTAGCCGCAGTTGCCGTTTGACCTTTCTGCCGTCTCTGTCTACTCGGAATAGTCATACGGTAGGACGTCTCAAGTCGCAATGCGCTTTTTCTGAGTTGGGTCGTGGATTGGGTCGTGGGTCGTGGATTGGGTCGTGGGTCGTTGGGTCGTGGAATACTAATAGCCACGAGCGCGGCCAGTGGGGTGGAGACGATCACTCTTTACTCAATTCTGCGGTATAATCACGTAGTAACGTTTGTGGACTGCGGATTAGGAGGGCTGGGTTGATTACTGCATGCTTTACCCAACTTTGCAGAAAACGTCTCAAATACAACGCGTTTTGCTTTACACACAGAGCGGTTCACAGATTGCACTAATTAGGAAGCGGTACTGTGACGTCGCCACGATTTCTCGTTCTACGTAGTGTCCGTCTGGAAGAGAGAAACTTTATGTCACATTTTTGAACGTTGAAAGGAAGCTGTCTTCGTTCCTGGGCGAGTTCGGGGCGACTTTGTTCGTCGCGGTCCCGAAAATGGACGAACAGCACCAAGAAGATGCCAACGGACACGACATCATGGTCGCCAGAGTCGGCGAGGACGATCCGATTCGCACCCCTTCCGCCGTTTTGGCCGGACGTGACCATCCATGCAGTGTCCAAGAAGCTAAGGAAGCACAGCAACACGATGAAGCGCCCCACCTTTCGCCTAGAAGAAGCGGGAGTGCGCCTCCGTCGGATCCCATCCCCGTGATAGAAATTCCGGCTGCTGGCGGCGTCGAGCCGACTGCTGGTCTCGTTCTGGTGTCCAGCGGCGCTTCTGACTCTGATTCGAAGCGGTCCCTCGAGGATTGCACGTCTCTGTCGTCGGCAGTGTCGGCGCAGACACCCGCTGTGAACGCGCTCTTCAACCAAGCGTCTCGTCTCGTGTTCGGCCAACGTGAAGACGACACCACCAGCCGCCAGTTCACACGAGACCTCTCGAGCAGTAGGATGGCGAATACGAATGCTTCCGTCGCCACACAAACGCCTGGGGCGGCAAGTCTTTCGGATAAACTCTTCGGAATGGTCAGGAAGGGTCGTGAGCAGACGGTGTCCATCGGCGACGCTTGGCCGGCGCCGCTGTACAGGCGTCGGAACCTCCCTCCTAACCACGGAGCAAAAACACGGTACAACTACAGGCACATAAATGAACGTTCGTCGGCGCACGGCGTGCTGCCCCCAACGGCGTGGCTGTCGTCGACGAATGCGACATCGGCTCCGGTCGTCAATGACGGTCTACTCTTGCCCAGTGACGAAGTGTGGCGACACTGTAACGCCTTGCAATATCGCTTGTCACCTTCTGTGGCGGCGGCAGTTGACATCGTTGCTTCAACGGACAACACTGAGCTGGAAGAGTTTGAGTCGGAGCAGCCGCCGGTGCTGGAGGCAGAAGAGCCCACGCCGCAATCCGAAATGGATCAGATTCTGGAATCTCAGTCAATGGCGATACGTCATTCGCTCGCGTCTACGCAGTGCGACGACGGTGCAGCAGATCTCATGGCTGAACTGGGCCGCCTTGCCTACGATTCCGTCTCTGACGCTACTGGAGTTTTACAGAGGTTTGTTGGGTCCGTGTGTTGCGCTAAACCTCACTTGACTTGCAAGCGCCATTTTCAACAGACGCGACGGGCTACGGCGTTCTACAAGAGTCGTTCCTGGGACTTGGAGCTTGGCGCGACCGGCGCCTTGCGCAGTGGGCCAAACGCTGGCCGATTTCTTCCGCAGTCAGAAGCGAGTCGCTCGAGTCGAGACAGAGTTGGCTTCCGCCGCCGGCAGTGGGCTACCGTATCAACCAACAACAGTCAGCGTTGGTGATTCGGCTAGGCATCGGTTGCATGCATGCACGTACCTTCATGCCCGTATCTCAGGTCGCAGTTGGCAATCGAGGTCAAGCGCAACCACCGTTTTGCGGCCTCTGCGGCTTCCAAGGCGTTTCCCGGAAACAGATGGCCGAGCATCTCCCGGTGTGTTCGGCCGAGCACGCTTTTGGAGGGTTTCTCTCGCGAAGAAAGGCCGCCGGCCACGAAGATGCGCAGCTGCAGCTGTGCGCCGCCTGCGGCAGGGTTGTCTTGCGCAACCTGCGCCTGGGCCGGAACAAGCGCCAACGAATCCTGCCCCTGGTGCAGCAGCGGCAGACGACGCCCCAGTTCTTCTGGAAGAAGCACCACGTCTTTGAGTGTCCCATGGCGCCCGAGTTGGGCCGCTCGACTAAGCAGTTCGCCTGCCGCGCATGCCCCTTCCAGGACGAGAAGGAGACGACCGTCTTCGCGCACGCCTTCAAGAAGCACTCGGCCGTCGTCGACGCCGGCCTCAGTCTCAAGCCCATAGACAGGGCCAGGAAACAGCTCTTCGCGCGCGCCTTCGGCCGCTGCTTCCCCGCCGACGCGGCCGCCTTCGCCGAGGCGCTGCAAGGCCAGATCGAGTGTACTGAGGACGTCCCACTGGCCGATGTCAATTGCGATGCCTTGCCGGCGATTTCGGTGGAATTCGAGTAGATTCCAGATGTCACTTCTGTTGAGGTTGCTATTTCCGCAATCAGCACGCTGTTGGTTTGTATTCTCTCAGAGATCTACGTTCGATTCTCCTTGTGTATCTCGTTGTTATACGAAGATGTTGGGCAGCTGCTCCTTCCAGAACGCGCGCTCCCTGCTCTTGAGCCCGTCGCTCATATTGAGATCTGTGCCTATGCGAAGGTAGAGATCCTGATTTTGTCTATTGGTTGGCTGCCACTCGTCCCTTGATGCGTCGCCGTCGTTTGGATCTCTGCAGAAGCGGTATGGTAGTAGTGTTCTTGAAGGAACTCTCTACTTGTACTTAGTCACTTTGCAATCGTACCCGTCTCTGGCGAAGTTGGTGAACAGGTCGACCATCGTCTCGGATACGGCATCGTCCTCCACCGACCACTCTTCGCAGTTGAAGATTACCTCCTTCTTGAAGACGTAGCGCAGTTCCATGGTGTGAAAAGCCCCTGGAACGCGCGTCTCTGGATGAGCATTGACAATTCATGGCAACTTTGCAAATTCGCTTGACAGCCCACCCTTCAGAAGGTGGGTTTCTGGAAAGCAGCCGTTGTTGTAGTGCTCGAACTGGTAGAGCCAAACGTTTGAGGTCCGAGTTGTACTGTTTAGCAACAACCGGGCGAAATGAACCGAATCGGCGGCCACGTACATGTCGCCGTAGAGCTGAATCCAGTTGGGTTGCTGTGGCTTGGAAACCGCAAAGATTGAGGAAGTTGTGTGGTGCACTCACCATCGCATATTGTCCGGTTGTCTCCTCTGCGCTGGCGTTCTCACGTGAAGGTAGGTAGAGGTCCAGCAGTGCTTCCGAAACTTCGCTGTCGTGAGAGGTGTCATTTGCTGCGATCAAACCGCGGCTAATAAGTGGCGACTTGGCCATTCTGAGAGTTTCGTTGATAAACAGGTCAAAAGAAACGGGTTCATTTCGAACATTGTAGTAAGAGCCGACGGCAAGAGGTGTGTCGGTGACTGAATCGCCGATTGCATTCGTGTGTAGCTAACCAACTTTGAGCACAACCACGAAAGGGTTTCACTTACCCCAAAGGCCACCTTCCAGTTCGGAGATTCCTATGATGACTGGGATATCAGGAGCTTCCTCGGCGATGAGTTCTGGTATTGTGCTTGAGAAGAAGTCGCCGTCTAAGTATGGGCCCACCCTCTAAACATACAAAGCTTTCGTATGTAAGTCGCAGACATAGCCGTTCACGCTTACAGTTCCAGCTACGGCGCCCGTCGTGTTGACGATCCGCTCCGGCGTCCTATTCCGCATACAGGCTACAACGGCACTGCTGGAACTATTCAACTGGTCGTAGTGGCAGCCGAGTTGGGCCGCGAAGGCCAGCGACTGCCTAAGCGTCACGTTTCCGCCTTCGGTGAACCAGCCGTGGCCCAGCGGCTCGCCACTCATGAAGACTGCTCTGTGCACCATGCCTGTTATTTGGTGGTGGCTCCGTTGAGAGTAGCGACTAGCGACAGAGTTTGTTTTAAGATTCTACTCTAACCTTCTGTGTGTCGTGTCAGCATAAGGTGGCCGACGCTGGCGCCTCCGGCGCTCATGCCAAAGAGCGTGGTCCGATTTGGGTCGCCGCCGAAAACGGCGATGTTCTCGTGCACCCACGTCAGGGCCGCCAGCTGATCCCACAGTCCGTTATTGCCTTTGGCGTCATCGTCCTCCGTCGTGAAGAAGCCTAATCAACCAGTACATACAGGCACTAAGTAGTAGATTTCTACATTTGGAAGCTAGGTACGGTTTGTAGTATGCTACCTAATATGTGCAGGCGATAGTTGAGGGTGACGACGACGACGCCCCTGCTGACTAGGCCGTCCACAATCCCTTGTATACCGTACTCCACGGAAGAGCCGAACTGGAATCCACCTCCGTGAAGAAACAACATCACTGGGTGCAGAGTGGCGTTCTCCTTTGGAGCCTGAAGATACCACATTCAGCCGCCTAATTTGCACCATCTAAAGAACTTCGCAACAGGCATTGTGACACAGTGGCTGTAAGCATGTTAAACGGGGATCGGTTTGGTTTGGCTCGTACTAAGCTTGTCATTTAGGCAAGACATTCTGCAGCGTACATTGCCATCGTCAGGCGCGAACACATTGAGAAAGAGGCAGTCCTCGCTTTTCGGCGGGTAATCTTCGACGAAGTGGAGCTTAGAGTCGTACTTCGTCGTCCCAAAGCACGGCGAGCCGAATTTCTGCGCCAGCTTGACACCGGACCAGGGTTCGTGCTTCTGGGGTTTCTTGAAGCGTAGATCCCCCACAGGGGGCTTGGCGTAGGGAATTCCCAAGAAAACTTGCGCTCTTTCGAAGCTGGTCTTGTTGGTTTTCTGTGAGACTTGGGCCAGCCATCCTTGCAGGCTACCGTAGTTCGTCTTAACGGTTACTGTTGCCTTATCCGCTGGCTTCGGCCAAAATAACAGGATTCCGGCGGTGAGTACGGCCACGATTAACAGAGAAAGGATTCCACAGCCGCAGAGACCAATCAGCTTTCCGCCATTGTCACCCATCTTGTCTTCTCTTTCAACAGCGAGGTACCCGTTTCTGGTATGTGGTTTTCTTTCCCACTGGCCTGAGTGCTAATCTCTGTTGACTGGCGCATTAACGCAACAGGATACGGCTCCTAGTGTGCCTACCCCACCACAGAAAAGGTGGAATCTTGGAGAGGCTTAAACGCAGGAGGACAAACACCAATGAAAGGAAAACGGCAATTCAAAAATGCTATAAAAATTCGTCAATAGCATATATTGGTGATCGCCAAAGAGAGCAGCGATCGTTAAGTGACGGCTGTCGCCGTTTGCTCTTGGCATCTTACGAAAGAGACTGAAGCTCTCGTAAGAAGCTATCTCGGCAGCTCTGCCTTCTGATGTGTTATATACCCTAAGTATGTACGTGTGCATACATATGTAGCCTCGTAGCAGCCGTTCTCATCCTTCATTGCGCCTGCCAACCTAACTAAAAGTTGTGTGGCCGATCCAAGCAGACCACGAAGTCAATTAGTGAAACCAAAGTATTCGTCTGTCATGCGTGCTGTGTCTTCGCCTCGCCCCACTGTAATGTGCACCACATATAGATATGCCCTTGAAGAAACTTAATCGATAGAACTGCTGTGTGGTATCAACGTGCAGTTAATGTTGTGTCAGTGAAGCGCACCACTTCTAGTTGAGGTGCGTCACACAATGGGTCGACGACGCAACCTTTGTCGAAGTCGAGAAGAAGAAGGAGGGGACGACGCCCAATCTTGTTTGCACGGCGCAACCCCCGCATGTGGTGCAGTGCGAGGTACATACCTACACTCTTCGCTCATAGTTTGCCGTTTGACTCTTTTCAGCAAGCGGCGGGGGACAAAAAGCGGGGTCTTTCCTTTAAGCCGGCGCTACGAGGTTTGGAAGAATGGAACCCAGTCACTGCCGGCGAGGGGCTATTTGCTCAGCGATTTTGTCCTCCTCGAGGCATTCCAGTTCGCTGCGAAACAGAGCGGTGCGAGTAAGGTCTGTTCTCCTGCTAACGACTACAGCGACCCTCGAGCGAATGGGCCCCACGCTTGTTTTCGCGGCTTCGATTTCGCCGGCGAACTGTAGCCGGAACAAAGGCGGCCGGTCTGAGTTCGCTCTTCTCCCATCGACTCTACTCGGCGCGTCTCTGCTTCTCGAGAGGTCTCGTCTGCCGTCCATCAGAGGGGGGCATAACTTGAACAACTTTCTCTCCCACCGTTGCCCAGCGGTCGTGACGCACGACTTGCGCCACTCGGTCGGGCGTGTGCGCTGCGCAGGCCGAGCCTCTTCATAATTGTATTTGCTCACTTTCTTCTCCCTCCTCGGCGTTCGGTAGCGACGGCAGAGATCGAAGCGCGCTCGCAGCGAAGACTGCAATCGCGCCGCGGATTGCGTCGTAAGGCCAGAGGGCCA
Source organism: Linhomoeus sp. GSCO2_2 (assembly GCA_030248115.1). Taxonomy (NCBI): domain Eukaryota; kingdom Metazoa; phylum Nematoda; class Chromadorea; order Monhysterida; family Linhomoeidae; genus Linhomoeus; species Linhomoeus sp. GSCO2_2. Next base: position 8,113 of record JASAMZ010002426.1, read on the forward strand.
CCGCCCACTTGTGGAATCGGCCGACCTCTGCCTCTCAAGCACCCGACTTAGCGGCTCGGCGAGATTCGCCGCCGACGCTGCCGTGCGCGCCACTGCATCTAGCTTCTCCTCCCGCTCTCACCGCTCGTGGGGAGTGCAAACAGTGGCAATGAGAAGGAAAAAACGTTCCCGGGCGCCCTATTTGTACTGAGAGAGCGACTGCAATTGTCCCTTACCAGCTACATACCTAGGCCGCGTACGTACCACCTGTGTGAAATACATAGCCGGCGCTTGCCCTATGGTTGCTCACTGTTGTGTCACCTCCGCGACAGACGCGAAGGCCGGCTAGGTTTACTGTCTTCGTCGCCCACTCCAATTTCCGAGTGACTGAGTCACGCCGCCCGTAGATGGTCTCCCCGTCCGCACTGCCACTCTCGCTTTTGCGCCGCCAAAGAGCGCCGTCAACTGCAGCAACTTCGCGTTCATCCGACGAGTCCCAAGGGAAGTGTTGCAGTGTCTACCGTATTCTTATTCTGCAACGATGAGCGATCGGTGGCGCTTACTGCCCAACAGCGAAGGCTTCGCGGCCAGTCAGAGTCAGAACGCGCCGCCGCCCATTTCCTCGAGCGGCGACTCGGGCAGCGCCCTGCCGCAGACGCTTCCCGGCTCCACCAGCGGTCAGGGGATCGGCAGCCTAATTCGGCAGCAGCTGACCGCCGACGGAGACTACGTCGACTGCTTCTACAACAGTAGAAACCCCTCCTTCAGCGACTACCAATATCGGTGGGAAACGATAGAGGGAATTCATTGGTGTAGTTCACTACATTGTAGAAACACTCGTTCGTTTAGTTGCGCGGCGGTGACCGGCTGTTGTGCCGATGGATGCTGCCCACAGCAAGTGATGTGAGTATTTGGATTTGTATGTAATTGGTGACAAACCCTATTTGGTGTACGTACACCGTATGCACGACTTTGTTCACCACTTTGTCAGTCATGACTTTGTCGAAGCCCCAACAACAAGGCGTCTGACTATATGTGCGTCGATGCAGGTCGTTACCACATTGAAGCAAATGTTGTGAACATATTTTGCAATTGGTCGAAGTGTTACTGTACCAACAAACAGTTCGTATGTACTGCAATCCATAGCCGGTATGGCCTCCAAATAGTTTGCTAACCTTGCAGGTACGCCTTCGGCGGCTACTACTGGCTGATCCCCCTGGTGACGCTGGCGTTGGTGGCCGTGGTGGCTCTGCTGCTGGTCCTCGGGGCCGTCCTCTACGCGCGCTCTCAACGGAAGGACACCAAGCGGCAGCGCATGCGCAACGACTACGCCTACAGCTCCTACGGGGGAAGCGTGGCCGGCGGATACGCGCCCTCCTACAAGGGAGAGGGAACTGGAGGGCCCTACCCAGCGCCGCCATTCAACTCCTCCTCCTCCTACTACAACGGAGCCGGCATCGTCTACTGACGAGCCAGAGCGAGTGGCAACTGGAACGTGGAATGGGACCACTCTCGCATGGACGCTTCTTCGCGAATGGCAGTGCCGAACTTCCTGTTAGCCGCCTGCGCTCACCCGTCGCCGTTTTTATGCTGCGTCGCCTTCTGGTTCTTGTTTCGCTTGATGCGCCCACCCGCCGACGATCCAATTTGGAAGAGGGATGGCGCTCATCCAGCTGGAACGAAAGTGAAGACGCCTGCGATGTTTGCTCGATTTGGAGACGACTCCTACGGCGTTCAGTCGTGTATCGAATTCCTGCTTCCCCGAGCGCGCTCCAGCTTGGGCGCCCCTTAAGTGATACCATTAGCATCGCATTTCATATTGGGATTGGCGGAAGACGCCTCCTTCGCAAGTAGGCTTGTCCGTCAAAATACTGAATCGTCAATGCCTCAGACCAATGCGCGTCTCGTGATGTGTTTGCATTTCACACGACTGAGCGATCGGCGCCCAGCCTTTCCTGCAATCAATATGCGTTGCCGTTTCTTAATCGAATGTGAAAGTCACCGCGACGCAGCACTTGCGTTATGCCTTTGGATCACTGGTCTTTAACTGTGGCAACTTATCACGGTAGTGCATAGTTTTCCCCAAAAAATAATCGAGCAAGCAAGCTGCAAGCTTTTAATTCCAACGATGCATTTTAAAGTCGGCCATCCATTCAAAGCGACGGCAGCAGTTGCTACGGCCGGCATAGACTGATGTCGTCAGCGCGTAAAAACACACGAAGCTTTCAGAAAGTACTCTTTTCCGGTGGCCCGACTTACCTGCCACGCTAAAGACAAAGAACTTAGTTTCTTCTAAGTCTCAGCGATGAATCTAACACTTTCACCCGATGAAATTGGTCTGGAAAGAAACTGCTCTGAGGCGAACGACTTCCCAGTGCTTTCACAGCCTCTTCTGAAGAGAGAACTCCTTGGTTGGATCCTACTGGTGTATGTGAACTGTGGTCTGCTGTTTAACTTAATGGTTGCGCTGCCATTCCTCTTTGGACGTGAGCGACTAGTGGTTTGTCATACCTACATGTATGTACCGTAAAGCACTAGTGTATATCCGTATAGCGTGAAAATCTCATTTATTCTTCAAGGACTACTGTGCAGCGGTTGCTCAGTCGTCTACAAGCCGATCTTCTCGCTATTGATCAGTGATTCTCTTCTGCTGGCTACCTACGGCCTATACTTGGCCCCTTCCATTGTCATTCAACAGGAGCTTTTAGCCAACGACACCCTTCGTCATATAATTGACGTCCTCGCCCTCTGGGGCTGGCAGCAATCCTGCATTAATCTCATCATTCTCGGCGTCAACAGGTCAGTAAACGTAGCATTCTCGCGATCGTGACTCAGTGGTCGTAGATTAACAATGTACCGTATCATTCAGGTATTTTGGGATCTGCCGCTCTCAAGCAGCTAGACGAGCTTTCGGTCATCGTACAACCTCGGTTATCTGCGCATTTACTTGGCCTTTGTCGTTGACGACCGCTTGCGTGTGCCAGTACGTGCTTCCCTGCTGCAGGTACGTGCTCTTCCTGTGCAGTACTCTACAGCGTACGGTAGGTCAGGAGGTTTTCACTCTAATTACCCTTCTAGATCCCTCCTCATGTACCAGTTCTACAGTCCGCATTACGAAGAGTCGTCGATTCTCAACTACGTCGACTGGTTCGTAGCCTGGCCCTACAATTTGATTAGCGCTGGAACCTACGCCTTCTGCTATGGTGAGATCGTTCGAGAAGCACCGCTGGCTGTGACTAGAGAGCAACGCACGCTGAAACCCCCCTTATCTCTCATTTCAGTGAGCGTCTTCAAGCGCATGCGCTCGACCAATCGGAACATCAGTCGGATCTCCATCATGGCGCGCGGCAGCCTGGGCGGCCACGAGCAGGTGCGTCGCGAGCGCCAGCGCCAGGAGCGCCGCTTCGCCGTCCAGTTCGGCGCCATCTCTTTCGCCTTCAACGCCAGCTGGATCCTCTTCCGTCTCACGCCGCTGCTGAGGGACCGAAGCGGCCGCTACCTCTTCGCCAATCAGCTGATGGTGCTGTCGTCGCTGGCGACGGCCACCAACATGTCGGCCAACGGCGTCGTCTACCTGTGCTGGTCGAACGAGATTCGCGCCGGACTCGTCAAACTGCTTTTTGGGACGGCGCGCGCAAGCGGACGACAAGGGCAGACGAGCGACTCGCGAGCGCCCTCTCAGTCAAGATTGCCGTCAAACTCCGGCGCCGACATGGATGCACAGTCTGCCTCTGGGCCTGCTACAGTGACACTGTCACTGCCGCACAGATCGGCGGACAGCGAGCGCGTCTCCAGACCCTCAGAGCTTCGAAGGGGCCGTTCGGCCACTCCGCTCTAGCACGGATTCAGCCACTGATTAGCCAGTTATCGATGAACGACGATCGAATCACGTCTGCTCGGAATCTGTAGGCCTCTACCGTATCCCACCCAATAAGTCCGCAAAGAGTCCAGTATTCTCACGCCATTCGGGCGAAATTCCACAAAGGTAAAACTGGAACAAAATTGACGGCAAGCAACGCAGCGCACGTACTAATACATCAACAAACAACTTCGGGTCGCACGCCCACCCCCGCTATCCGTAAGTGATCAGAGAAGTAGGCAAGTGTCCAAAGTCGCCTAGGGCTTTCAACGAGACGTAGCCATCTGCTCGTATGGTCACATAAGTGATGGAGCAATTGGCTAGAGACATGCGCAGCCAGCCTTCGGGCGGGAACTGCAGCGCCCTGCAAAGAAGCCGCTATCAAATGGTTCGCCTCAATTAGATATGCCGTACCTACATAGACTAATAAGCACATGTAGTATAGTGCGGTAGGGGGTATTAGAGGGGCTTTATCGAAAGGGGGGGGGGGCTTACTAATTATTAGATCATTTCCGGCATGTACGCATGCTAATCACCTTGGGTAACTGGGTCAGTCTTACTTCCATACAGTTGGGTCTACTTTGTCACAATGTAAAGGCACTAGTCGTGCATACTAAAAGATGTGTGTTGCAAGCTTTCAGCTACATCGCATGGATGGATGTTCGAAGCTGAGCTCGCCTGCAGACGAAGTAGCGAATGACGTTGGCGTGGCAGAACAGCACGTCTACAGTATCCGTCGTCTGCTTGAGGGGATGTGGCCTGTGGAAGTACTTCCGAAACGCCGATTCGATCCTGGACCCGTGAGCCAGAATCTGAAGCTACAGTAATAACAGTAGTCTGTAGCTACAGACAAAACCACAGCCGCTCGCCTAGTTTCGGACCTTGTTGGTTGTTTCCGAATCGGACGATTGGGCGATCCTTCCCACGCGCGGCTCTACCATAAACGGGTAGCCTTCTTCCAAGAGCGAGTCGATCTCCAAACGTTGGTCCTCGCCCTCCCCCAGCTGCTCGCAGGCGATTAGGGCCGTCTCCGTCGCTCGACTAAGGCTGGAGGCGATCAGACGATCGTATTTCAAGCCCCAACTCTTGAGGCGCTCGCCCAGAGTCGCCGACTGCTCCCTGCCTGCGAAGACAAGACGCATTCTGTTTCAGCGATCGTTACACAAACGAATGTTCAAAGCGCTTCCCGAGTGTACGCGCCAACGACGTCAGGCAAGACAGCGAAAGACGTCTGCCAGCGTCAAAAGGCGACCGACGCAAATATCGGCTGCGCCAAGAGTATGCGCCACTGGCGGTACACCCAACTGTAGCGCACAGGTCGACATTGCACTTCACTACACTATCACTTGAGCGCCTACACTGCAGAGGTGCCTGCATCTGGTCAAGCTGCATGGGGTACCTAGTTTAGTGAGGCAGCGCTCGACGTCGTATTCGCTGTCCATGTGGTACTGGCCGTGCCTAATGAGGATCAGGTGGCGAACAACAGGCCGCCTCTTCTTGATGTCGGACGTCGACGTCCCGCTACCACCACTACTGCTGTTGTGAACTGTCGACGGGCCACTCTGGGAGGAAACTCCACTGGTGCTACTCCTCTTGCTATTGCTGTCGCTACCGTAGCCGCTGTCGGTCGACTCCTTTCGCTTCTTTTGGCGCTGCTCCTGGTAGAGTGCCTCCAGACTGCAACGAACAAAGCGCGCTGCTGGTAGGTGCTTGAAGAAAGGCTGCATTAGCGTCATCACACAATTACCCGTCCCAGTTCCAGTCCCACTTGGTGGTCTGTTTGGGCTGTTGCGTCGAATACCCCGCCGTAGAATCTTCCTCTTTCTCAGCGGCTTCCACAGAACGAAGGGGAAGGAGCCAGCGTCGAAGCAGCGATTCGTGAGCACTGGACTGAGGCTGCTGTTGCGAATCGGCTCGACGTCGTCGCCAGAGATTCAACCTTCCGCTTGTCGGTTGCAGCTTCTGTCCGTCACTTTGGCCATCCCAAACAAAGTAAGTTCGCACTCCGGCAGCCCCCGCTAGACCTGCCGCCAGTACGTAACGAGCAGATCTTCCAAAATTCATGACTCCGAAGCTCTAAAATCGTGTAGGAACCCTAAAACAAATTTTCAAAGCTCAATACTCAAAGGTTCTCGCTATCGAACGCAACACTCTCTAGTAGCGTCATCATAAAACATGGGCTGCAAATAGAATGGCAGCTTAGGACAACGAGCGAGATCTGGACGTATTTGACATTGGAGCGAGCCATACCGATGAAGAAGGGGCGCAGCAGCTCCGAGATGGAAACTGGCAACTGGATGAGCAGCCAATGGGAGGCTGGCAATGGCAGCTCTCTAACTGAGTCAACAATTGGGGTTGGGCTGCAAGGTTCGAGAAAGGCCAGACGCCACCATGACTCCAAGCAGCCGCCGATCACCTTCCAAGAGGGCGTGCTGAACGCCATCAGCTTGTGCGAGAACAACGAGGATTCGACAGCTGCAGGAGCCGAATCAAATTGGGAAATTCCCTGGCCGTCTGCTGATCTGCAATCGACTTCGACGCCACTCATTGCTGATGGGTCAAGGCAGCAGGACGACGTCGTCGAAGGGCAAGAGCCCGATGAAGAGGTCAAGCGCAAACTGAAGGAGCTACAAGCAGAGCTGAAGAAGCCGAATAGCCAGTTGGACCTCCAACAGTTTCGCGAGAAGGTCAAAGCCTTTGCGCCGTCGGTCGACTGCGTCTACTGCTTCAGTTGGTGCACCATCGAATTCAACGGCGCCTCGGCACGCTACCGCTGCAGCTGGCGGTCTGGAAGCCGTTTGCGCTTGCCCGGTAGTTACACTGCACTGCATTGTAAAGAGACGACGATTGCAGGCCCTGTCGGAAGCCCAATGGCAGCGTGGGCGCCAGAAGTGCAACTCTGCGCTCTAGCAATGGAGACACCACTAGCCCTCTTGCCGCTGTGACGGGTACGGTAACGGATCAGAGCGTCCGTCATCGGAGGCGGATGTGGAAGTACAGAAACTCGCTCTTCCCGAATGTGCCGCCTCGAAAGTGTACACACTGTGGCTGCTACACCGTGCGCCCGCAGAAGGTGTCGCGCTTTGGCAGTACATTCAGGTACGTATTACTGCTGTCGTACGTTTGCTAATGCGGTCAGATGTTCGCTTGTGAGGGGCCGCCTGAAGTTTGCTTTTCATTTTCAGCGCCAGATACCGGTGCACTGGGAAGAAGTGCAAGAAGTGGTACGAGAAATGTCGAATTGAGCCCTGCCCAATGCAGGGTAGCTCAACGGTAGATGAAATGAATTCCGTCGTTCAACTTGGCAATGTCTAAGAGGTGGCTCTTCCTTCTTTGCAGACGATCAAGTCAACTACCGGCCTCTTGAAGGCCGTTTACGACGGCAAGGGTAATTTGGTTTGCGACGGCTACCGTTTCCGTCCACACGGCGAACTGCCGGCGCCGTGTGATCGGTAGGTGCAGGTGCAGTACTGAGCATAGATCACGCGTGCCTTGCCTACAGTACTTCCTCTTTCTTCAGCCTGCTCTGGAAGTGCTCCTATCAAGATTGCCCAGCCGTGCTGTCGACTGAGCCTGCTCCACTCTACGGTGATCCCAAAATGGACCCTGTTGAGCACACTGACAGTTGCCGGCTGGAGTGGAGCTTACGCCAGCGACGACGAAAAGGCGCCGTTTCCAGCCCGAAGGCTTCCACCTCCCCGCAAGACACAGCGCCGCCCACAGACGACGGAATGGACGATTTCAGTGCTTCTTCCACCCCAGTCGGCAATGAATCCTCGCCGTCAGACGCCGCGAAATCTGGACCCGTTGTCGCCGTGATGACACTTCCTCAAGCGAGCTCGCGAGCGTCTCTGCAAGATGTCATGTTTCGCTGCCGCCTCTGCAGTGGACTGGCGTCGGATTTGGAAAGCCATCTGAGGCTGCACGACTCGTCGTCTAGGTTCGCAGCCTGTAGATATCCAACTGTAGCTTCCGCGTCAGTATGGTTAACTTCCGTGCAGCTTGCAACTTGGTCCAATTTCAGGTCCGGAGATCGATCGTCTGCTGGTGAAGAAACTCAACGTATGACTGAGCTGTCGAGAAGCTGCTTTCCTTACTTGGTGCGAGCCCAGTTTGTGGGCGGCAACGAAGTCGGAGTGGGTCTCGTCCTTCGACCACATTCCTTGCCAACGCTTGAAGACGCCAAGTAGACTTCTTCAATTCTGATCTTGTCCAGCGATGTTGTCAGTATGACAGTGTCGTCAGTTCGCGGAGGTTGACACCTCACTTACACTCTCAGAGGGTACTGTGTCAAGCTCGTTATTCTACTACAGAACGCAACAGGGGACTTTGTAGAAGCGGGCGCGGGATCCATTTCTGGATCCTCGGGCGCGGGGACCAAGTTGCCTCCCGCGTCCTTGCTTCCAGCGTCGACGGGCAGGTAGGACGAAACGAAGTTCGATCCGCCGCCGATACTGCTGCTCGCGGCCGGAGTCGAAGGCACCTTGCTGCTTCCTCCTCCGCCTGTCCACCCCAGCAGGGCATGGGCGGGTAGGCGCTCTGCGGGGCACAACTCTCTGCTGGACGAAGGCGTCAGGGACATGTAGCAGCTGGTCGGGGTGCTTCCGCCGCCACCGCCGCCGCTCCTGATGGGTGCTGGAGGGGGCGCCATCGTCCAGAGCCGTGTAGGTCGAACACCCCAGAGCAGCAGCCGGCGCGGAGACGGAGGACCAGCAACGGCGTGTACCATCGCGACGAGGAACGAAAACTTGCCGGCTTGCTTGGTCTCTTCCTTCTTCCCTTTAACTTGGGGATTCAAAAGTCAAAAGTCAACTTGATTAGTGGTACGTAGCATGTCGAATGGCCAGACTGTATTTTGTAGCGCTGCAAAAGAAAACGTGGCGCTCAACATTCCAAGGTATACTTCGGCGGCCATACTCTCGGCCGGTAGTATTAGTTGGTGGCGTTTCAATGCATGACTTGACTTTTGAAATTCGAATTATGGCTGCTTATGACTGCTAATCACAAATTTGAATTTCTGGGCGGTACCGTAATAATGAGTCAAATGTTCAAATTCAAAAAACTTTCCGGCACCCACGCAGCTCCCGCGCCCGCTTCTACAAAGTCCGGCGACGGGGTTATAATTTCGCGTCACCTCACAAATGTGGGCTGCAAACAAGGCAACGGATAAAATATTGCATTGCGGGACCGTCCTTGGACGTGGACGGACCGACGAAGTATACAGCGATCAAAGGCCATCCATCCAGTCTTTTGATCCCCTTGAAGACGACGAAGACCAAAGTGATGGATTCGGCTGGGATGCAACACGGCCCGTTGGAGACCTGCAAATGGATTTTTGACAGCTGGGAAGGCGTCAACGGTTCTCCAATGGAGGTGGCAGGAAATGCGGATCCTGGTGACTGCCTGCAAGGTTCCGATTCTAGCGAAGAACAAGGGATCAATCTTTCTCCAGTTGGCTCCAAACTGCAAGACGGCGTGCTAAACGCCATCAGCGTGTGCGAGGACGCCGACGATTCCGCCGCTTCTCAGTCTTCTTCTGGCCACTATGAGTCGAGTTGGCCTCCGGAACTCCAAGCGACTGCCTCACAACTCGTCCCTGGAGGGCCAGGCGACTCGGACGGCGCCATCGGCGTCGCCGGCAGCTCATCAGTTCTTGTCGCTCAGCAGTTGGGGGAAGTGGATACTCGTCAAATAGAAGAGCTACAAGCGGAACTGAAGAAGACCCACTCCCGAGTGGAGCTGCGCGTGATTCGCGAGAAGCTCAAGGCCCTTGCACCCTCGGTCTACTGCGTCCACTGCTCCAGTCGATGCTCCATCGACTTCGACGCCGCCACGGCGCGTTATCGCTGCAGTTGGCGGTGTGGAACAGTTTGCTATGCGCTTCTTCAACGCCAAAGGAATACTAGAGAAACTATTGATTTCAGGCCGTGCCGCAAGGCTAACGGTCGCGTGGGCGGCCCTAAGAACGGCATTTGTATCGACGACGCTGTGTGTGCGCGGACAGCAAAGTCCACTGTTCACACTGCTAAATCTGGCAAGCTGAAGCAGAAGTGGAATTACCGAAGCTCGCTCTTTCCAAACGTGGCTCCCAGGAAGTGCACACGGTGCGGCGCGTACAGCGTGCGGCCACAGCAGGAGTCGCAAACGGGCAAAACGTTCAGGTTCCGCTTGCGCTTTGAGATGGCTTTTGTAAATGTCATCCAACTAACTTCTTATTGTCAGTGCCCGCTATCGCTGCTCCGTGAAAACCTGCAAGAAGTGGTTCGAGAAGTGCCATATTGCGCCCAGTCGAATGCCGGCCAGCTTGAGGGTGGCACTTTCCCACCTTTCTCTCTAACTAAGGGGCGTTGTCTACAATTGCCGTCTCCTTGCAGACGAGTGAAATAGGAGCCGTCATCGACTTGTCCTCCGTGGCCGGCAAGGGCCACATCGAGTGGAACGGCTACCGTTACCGCGTGCACGGCACGCTGCCCGCGCCCTCCGATCGGTGGGATCCAAGACTTGTCTTCCTTCGATTGGTCGAAACGCTCGTTTACCTGTGTTCAGTCTACTCTGGCGCTGCTGTCACGAGGGTTGCACGGCGCTGCTGTCGACTGGCCTGGCTCCGCTTTACAAGGACCCCAGGACAGCCTCGGCCGATCACTCGGACAGCTGCTGGCAAGAACGCAATATGCGCCAGAGACAGCTGAAAGAAAACGTTTCAAAAGCGAGTGGGTCTCCCGCCGTCAAACGTGATGCGCCCTCTGTGGCAGACGCCCGCACATTGGAATGTAAGGTGTCCAACCTTGATCGTCTGGGTGTAGATGGTCGTTCCTGAGGCTTACGCCGTTCAGTGCTTGGGCTGGACGCGGCCGCGTTTCCCATCATCGACTCGCTTCACAAGCCGAACTCTGAAGAGCAACCATCCAAAGACGCAAATGGGACGCTAGAAACGACCATCGATTCGGTCGCTGCCGCCGACTGTGGACAGCAGCAGCAGCCTGTGACAGCCTGCCCCAGTAGTGGCACCGTCCAGGAGTGGTACTGCCGTCTGTGCACACACCGTCCCCGCCTGACCATGCGCACGACCGTCGCCCTCCACCCCTGGCTCCATGTTGAGGAGACGATGGTGCGATGCGCCCTCCCCCACTGCTCCTACACGCTCCCCAACCTGACGAAGCCTTCTGTGGTGACCGAAAGGTTCCGATGCCACTTCAGCGAGGAACATCCAGGCGGGTGGTCTGCTGTGGTAACGCCAGTCGAGCTTGCCTATCGACCGATCGGTACGGTACTCATTGCAGAGTCGCAGGTCCGTTTTGTGGATCATCGCAAGGAGCGAAAGTACAAACAGCAGTTCGAGGAGCTGCGCCAGCGGTGCTTCGGCGCGTCGACGCCAAACGGCGCTTCCAGTTCTACCGCTGCGGGGCCCACTGACGAACGCTTGCCGTCGGCTGTGAAGGTGGAACCTGACGAGGAGTCTCCGCCGCTTACTGCGCCATTATCGCCTTCTGCGGCGACGGAGCGCGCATCGCTGCAAGACGTGATGTTCCGTTGTCACCTCTGCGAAGCCATGGTGTCGTCATTTGAAGGCCACCTGAGGCTGCACGACGCGTCGGCGCCGAGGTTTGCCTGAAATCGGTTGAACAGAGCCATGGGATACCCTTGGAATACTTTAGGCTTTCGGGAGATCAATCGTCGATCGAGGAAACACAGCGGCTGTCGGAGCTCTTCAGAAGCTGCTTCCCCTACTTGGCTCGCGCCAGGTTGGTGGGCGCCAACGAGGTCGAAGTGCGCCTCGTCCTGCCGTCTCTGCCAACACTCGACCGTGCGATCTGAATTAGTAGCGATTGGCATATGAAGATGAAGTCATTGGTTTGTTTCACAGTTCGAGCTTCTCTTTGACCGTTGCTTTCGCTTCTCCTGCGCTGCGTTTGTTGAGTCGGTGTGCTTTCAGAGAATGTTTCGATAACCACCGCCCTAGAACGTTATTTTCTGTATTGTATGCTGAGTATTTAGTGTACCTCAGAAGTTCCGAAGTGAGGAGTAGATCTGTTGATCGTCAAAGTATATCTGTAGATACACATTGTGCCTCTGCCATGTTGAATTTCACGAAACCTCCTCTGCACGCCGACAATCGCCGCTTCCGCTTCCGGCCGAGTTGTCTCATAATTCCAGTACTACATACACAATCAAACGTACAATTGAGAAGTATGTAAGAAATCAAGAGAGCCACCACCCAAGCAGATTATGGTAGAGCAGACGCGCACTTCTTCGGTAGCGCCTTCTTGGCCTTAGCATGTTGACTTTCGATATTCGGGTCTTGATGTAGATTAGGTCATCGCCTTTGAAGTTGAAGAGACGACGGTGCAACGATCGGCCGGTGGTTGTTCGCGCCATTGGAAGTGTTGGCGTGCTGAGAGGTACAGTGGAACTGGGCGACGCGCGAGTTCGCTCTGACGGCGTGGGAGAAGCAGAAGATCGGCGCTCTGTAACTTCCGCTGGTGAAATTGAGGCCAAGGGGGTCTGCGTTGTTGGCTCTGAACGACCTGTCAAATCGTTGTTAGCCGTCTCTGTAATATCGTTCTCTATGTCGTAGTAATAGTCGTAGTCGATTGTGTGGTCCATCCTGCTGGATAACAATTCAGTCGTCACCTTACCTTCAGTTGTGGTTACTGGCGTGGTTTCTTCCTCCAGAGAAGTCGTACCATTGTCAGTCGTCTGCAGAGAAGCGGTTGCCGGTCTCCCTGCAGAGGTTGGCTCCTCTGAAGTCACTGGTGTTTCTGTTTCAAGCAGCCCTGTGGAGCCTCCTTCTCCAGGTAAGCTGGAGACAGTTGCGTTTGTCACTGTAATCTGCGTGCTTCCTGTTTCAACGATAGATGCTGAAAATCCAGCTGAAGTTGCTGGAGTTGCTCCCAATGAAGTCACTGCGGTCTCTGTTTCGGCTGTTCCAAGTGAGCCCACTTGCGAAGTTGCTCCAGTTTCACTTGTCGAAGTGGTCGTCCCAACTGGTGTCGCAGAAGTTCCCTCCAGAGAAGCCGCAGAGGTAGACTCCGACGAAGTCGTAGGCATCATTGTTCCAATCAATACAGTTGATCTTTCTTCTTCAAGTGTAGTGACGCCTGTTTCATTTAACAGCGATGTCGCAGGAGTTTCAGCTTCAGTTGGTGTTACTGTAACCGTAGAGCCTTCCTCAGGCGGTGTAGCGCCAGTTTGGTCTGTCACTGCGGTCTCACGGGTCACTGCTGCCGCTGATGTTGCTGACGTTTCCACTGAGACTGCAGCCGCTTGCTCTGTGAGCGTAACACTTTGAGTCCCAGCTGATGGACCTGGACCGCTCGCCGAAACAGTGGAGACTGGTGCGGTTGAAGGCGCCGCAGTTTCTTCATTTGACGAAGTCACTGAGCTTTGTGGTTCTATGGAGCTCAGTTGGCTTTGCGTTCCTGCTGGTGTCGCAGTTGATTCGCTTTCAGCTCCTGTTGATATAATTGGACCAGTTGTTTCCAATGGAAGCGTAGTGCTTTCTTCCATTGGCTCCTGAGTTGATGCGTTTTCGGTTACTGTTGATGCCAGCAAACGTTGTACCTGGTTCAGTTACGTATTGCTATCCGCTATTGGTATTGAAGGATTTCATGTAGGTTGTATTTTTGCGCGCTTTGTGCCAAACATGCAAGGGCTCCTGCACGGCTCACTCATTGAAAGTTGCATCCATAGGTACTGACTGGGATAAAAAATATGCAGGGGCGCCTGCACGGGATATATGGTTGAAATCGCCCGCGTGTAGAGATATGTACACTTCGCAATTTCATGATGGTTCTACAGTCAGAATTTCATTGCCCGTTTCCATTTCACTTGTGTTCTTTCAGCTCGTAATTTGTCAGAAGGCAATTTATTTTCAGGTGTATTTCTCAACCGCAGCTGTGCTGAGATTTTTGGGGTTGGCCACAGGCGTATCAGCCAATCGAGGTGCCGCCTACACGATGGGTGAACTTAGGCAAATTCTGAGAAATTACGCGACTGCCAAAGTGGATTGTTTAATTTAGAAATTAGTAACAAATCCGAAATATTTTCATTTCCACTTCAGAACCTGCAAAAGGGCTCCAATTTAGTGACGGATGAGATTTTGTGCGAAGCGGCTAATTTGAAATCGCCAACGGATTCCGAAATCAAATGGCAGGATTTGTTGGACAAAATCGCAAGAAATATGACGTCTGGCTATAAATTGGCATGGTCAGATGGGAGAACGGAATTAAGGAAGAAGAAAATACCCAAAATCGTCATAAATGTGCAAAAGAGGAACAATAAATGGGTCACGCTGGCCAATAATTTGGAGGTAAGTAGAAAATGTAGTAATATGCACGAAACTATGAATGGTTATAGTTTCCTCACGCACGAAAAACTCAAAAATTATAATTTTGCAACTATTATTGTACTGCAACACCAAATCTGTACGCAAAATGTTGGAGCTATTTAAAATTCGGTTTAAAATTGGTCCCGATTTGCGCATGCGTTTCTTACATTATACACAAATAGCTCAACTTCCCCAATTTACACCAAAATAGCTCATTTACTATCATAATAATTCCAGGCTTTCGGCATCGATTTGGACATTTTCGCCGACAGAGTCAAGCACGGGGTGGCCTGCAGCGTCAGCCTTCACAAAGACATTCCCAATTGCGAGGGCCCACAACTGATGATTCAGGGGAATCAAGTGAAATTCCTAAATGGGTTCATTTGCGATCAACTGGGAATCAATAAGAGACACGTGACCGGTCTGGAGCTGGCCAAGAAAGACAAGAAGAGCAAGAAGTGATGAATTTGAAAAAATGTGGCGTTTTGTTCGGTGCGTGTTGCGTGTTTAGGAGAGTTGACGCCGCGTTAATGCGTTTTTCTAGCCTGATGGGTTTTGATGCGATGCGCCAGACGACGACGCCCGTTTGCGTTGTCTTTTGTGCGTGTTGCGTGTTTACAAGAATCGCTAGTGGAGGGCGCGGTGCAAGACGCATGAAAACGCAAAGCGATTTGCATTGTTAACAGCGCTTTAGAAGTGTCATAACTTATGACGTGGAGTCTAATTTCTAAGTCAGCGCGTTGTTTCCGGTGCGTGTTGCGTGTTTTGGGAACCCGAACACCAAACTGATTCCACAACGAGCGTTTTGTTCGACGAAGTGATGAGACAACGCGAGAGCGAGAAACAGTGACACTACCAGTGCACTTCACACAATACGAGAGAAACGTGCATAATCTAGAACGAAACTATGACGGTAGTACTGGCTAAAACGACGCGGTGTGGTCTAAAATAGCATACCCAGAGGAGCGCGACTTTCTATGTATATATGTGGTTACTGACGAGCAAATACCCCGACCGCTAGGAGAAACGATTCACAATAAATTCCCGAAATGTGCGGAGTTTCGGCGAAATTTTGAAATGATTAACGCATCATAACCTTTCGCCGAAGCTCCTAGAAGCACCCGCGTTCCAGAGAGGAATGACACTCTTATACGCGCGCGGACGCGTACAAGTTACGGTATACGGCGCAAAACGAATGAATTCAAACCAAGACAAAGAAACAACAGACGACGCACTTTGATTATGAAGCGGCGCGACACTTTTGATATTTTCCGCAGGTTTGAAAGTAGCGCATATCTAACAGATCACCCAGCGCGCCAGAATCGACCCAGATTATACCGCCCTCGCTCTATGGCGCTTGGAAATTGGCAGCCGCTCTCTACTCCACGAGCCAACCTTTCCGCCAGTTTCCAAAGTCACTATTTGAAAACTCTCGCTACAGTATCCCACACACGCGCCTTTGGCAAGAACCGCGCCTTGTACTGTACTCCACTACGAAATGCCACGAGACGCTTCTCTCAATATCGTAGCGTTTATGCACGATAGCTACGCAATTTACCGCTTAACACTAGCACGAATGAACTACGGTACGTATGGCCCTCCAAATTGAAATTCGCATCAAAACGTAAAACGCGCCAAAAAGCAACAGAAGACGCCTTTGCACAGAACACATCGCAGCCAGTCACAACGAGAGAGACAAGAAGGAGAGTTCTTGAGAGAGAGAAAAGGGGGGAATATGGTAAGGCGCACAATCGAATGAGAACACGGAATTGTGTGTGTGTGTATGGCATGGGGAGCGAACGCTGAGTGAAGCAACTCTTCAGTCCTCTCTACCGTAGATACCCTCAACTCGCTGCACAACAACGTGAAAACTACAACTCTAGTCAAGGCCAAGAAGGCGTCTCAATTCGGAATAAACCATTCCAACTCTATCATTCTCACTGTGCTCTCTACTACAAGTGTTGTATTTTAGCGTCCTCCTCCGAGGAGGGCGTCAGCTGGAAGGTGACCTCAACTGGGTTGGAACCCTCGAGGCGCCTCCTCACGGGCAGGTAGACCAACATGTGGTCCATGAGGCGCTCCCTCAGCCCATTTTCGCACCTTGGCCTCATGCTGAAGGCCTGCAGCGTGTAGGGCTTGGCCTCTTTGCAGTCCGAGCTCGCCCCGGTCTCCGGAGTGGCAAAGGCCACCGGAGGGTCTCCGGATCCGGAGACCCGGGACTGCTTGCGGCTCTGGTGGAGCTCCTCCACGACGTCCACCACCGATTGGTAGGTCTCATTAGAGAGCGCCTGTGAAGACTCGCCCTGCCTGCGGTGCACGGCGTAGAGGTGGCTGCGGCACAGCTCCCGGGTCTTGAAGGCCTTGTTGCATTGGCTGCAGCGGAAGCGCCGGGGCGCGGCGGGATTGTAGCCTGCAGAATGGAAGGATGTTGGTTTCAACAACTCCCTCGATAGCCGGCAACGCCAAACCATGTACCGTACCTGTCTTGACAGGCGATTCATGGCTGGTTGGCACTGAGCCCAGAGAAGTTTCGCTGAGCTTTGCCTTGTCTGGCGAGCGCAGAAAATTCGTGAACTTGTGCATCTCCATGTGCTTCTGTAATGCACTCTCAGTACTGTAAGCCCTGATGCAGACGGTGCAGGTGAAGGGCTTCTCCTCTTTGGCTTCTGAATGAAATCTCATAACTACATATCAGTGTTCTTCGCTGAAAATTATACAAATTGTTTACCTCCTTCGTGACTTTTCTCGTGCTCCGCCACGTTTGCCTTCCACTGAGTGTAGTAGTTGCAGTAGGAGCATCTGTAGAGCTTGACGCCATTATGGCGGACCACCAGAGGCGAAGAGGAGAGTTTCTCGCCCTGGCCGCCAGGCGTCGCCTTGGTCGGCGTTGTGGGCTCAGGCTTCGCCTGCTGACCGCTGCCGGCGTGCTCAGTCATGAGATGCAGCTGGAGAAGAATGGGGTCGGCGAAATTCTCATGGCAGATCTGGCAGTTGAGCGGTGGCTGTGAGCTGCTGCTGCTGGTGGCGCCAATGAGATTGCTGGGGAACTGAAGATGGGAGATATTGTCGATTGTTTTCGACTGATTGATCACTGAATTCAGTGAGAAGGGCGGACCGAGTTCTGGAAGGCCATGGTGGTGCGACGGAAGCTGGCCAGGATGTCGTCGGAGACGTCCTTGGAGTGCTTCTTCTCCAGGTGGTCCTGCAGAAACTGGTTGCTCTCGAACTTCTTGTCGCAGACGGGGCAGATCTGGCCGAAGCCTCCGCTGAAATGTGCATAGAAGGTTCAAGTATTGCGTTGCTTTGCGACACATTATACTTCTAGAATCTGCACCTGAACATGCCCTCCTCCTCTGCCTCCTTCATCTCGGGCTCCTCTATGATCAGCTCGTTGGAGTCGGCGCTGGAGGGCCTGTTCTCCAGGCTGCCGTTGGTGTTCAACGGCGTGCTCACCACTGTGGTGCTGCTGCCCATGGGGCCGCCCGTAGACGAGGCGGCCAGCGGCTTGCCTACGGAGAGGCCCCCTTGGGAGAAGAGCGGCTGCTTCTCGGGGCTGCTGTTCAGACTGGCCGACTTGGGGAAGGTGGCGCTGGCCACGCCGTGCGCAGCCTGCTTGTGCTCCTTCAGCTCGCTACGGGTGGAGTACTCGGTTCGGCAGATGTCGCAGCTGGAAATTGGGACAGATCGTTGAATTTGAAATCGCCCAATTTCACTCAATGGTAGCGATGCAACAAAATTCTTTATCAATTTTTTTCAAAAGTATTAGGAGCACGTGCCAGAACATACAATACAGTGTGACAGATTTTGCTACCAACAAGGTTACTTCTACCCAGCATCCAAAATAACTTTTTCTCTTCTTCAAAATAAATCGAAAACAATTTCACACTGTCTCCACCCACCGGAAGACGAGGTCTCCCAGCTGCTCCCTCTGCGAGGTGTCGATCTTGCCGATGACCAGCTTGTTCTCGTCGATGACGATGTTGTGCATCTTGAGCATGTGCGTGCGCAGGAAGTACTTGTTGCACAGCACCTTGTTGCACACGTCGCAGAAAGTGCGCCCGCTCGCCCCGCTGCCACCGCCCCCGCCTCCGCCCCCGCTGCCGAATTTGGTGGGCGTGCCCACCTGCTGGGGCGTCTGAAGTGGTACGGTAGGTGGAAGAATGGAAGGGCGTAATGTTTCTAATTCAATTTTAGATGGAGATCAATTAAGGCCTTTCAGAAAGCAATTTTGGTCAGAAGCGCAAGGCCCCAGAGCGTAGTTACATGGCGTCCAATCATCAGCGCACAAACAGCCACAAATCACGAAATAGGTAGTCATGCATCTTCTTTTGCTGTCTGTATGTGGTGGATGTATGTATGTAATAGGATGTCCTATAGGTACACCAAGGACAAGAAGCTGCAGGACTATTTCGTGATTTGTGATTATTTCTGCTCCTAATGTCTGACGCCATGCAGCGCTCCGAAACGGTTTTACTTCCGATTAGAATTGCCTCTGAAGGGGTAACTCATCGCCAGCTTATGATAGATGGGTAATTCGAATGCCCAGCTGACCGCTACCGTACTCCTACTCACGTGTCCGCCCATTGGTTGGGGCTGCTGTCTGGGAGGCGTGGCCAGCGTGGCTGGGGGCGTGCCCTGATTGGTCACATTGTTTCCGCCAGCGCCCAGAAGCAATTCCTGGTGCTCGCGGTGCTTGTGCATCAGCAGGAGGAACATGTTGGAGAACTCGCGGGGGCACTGGTCGCAGGGGATGACCTGGGGCGCCAGAAGGGGCTGCTGGACCTCTGGGCGCTGGAATTGGCCAGAAAGCTTTATTTCAAAGAAAGCATCGCTTAGGCTTCGGCTCATGTTTAGACTTCGGCTCAGTTTTGGTTAGGCACAACAGTGACTTGGAGTTCAGCCCTGGTCAGGTTTAAGCTTAGGACCGCATTGGACTCTTGAATGCTTATCCTGCTTGTATAATTTATCACGACAAGTATTAGCTAAGCTCTATTTAACACAAGCAAAAGATGCGTGTGTTCACATTGCGGCCTTTACAATCTCAAAATCCCTCACCGGTCGCTGAGCGGCGAGAGCGGCGGCGGCGGCTATCTCGTTCTGAGCCACGGCGGTCTTGGCCGCTATGCTAATGATGGTGTCGAGGTTCAGTCGGCTGTTGCCTCCGCTGAGACTGGCGGCTATGGAGGGACTCTCCTGCATGGCCACTGGCATCGAGGAAGGAATGGTCACTTGCGTGGGCGTGCTCAGGTCCGCCTGAAAACGGAAGGGAATTCCAGTTGAGACACCGAGTGACCACGCACGCGTGCCCGCCACGCGTGACCGCGTGGCGCGGCGACGCCGCACCAACCTCCACTTTGCACATCTTGGCGGCGGGTGGAGGCGGGCTGCTGGCGCGCACGATGACCGATGCGTGGTGCGCTGTAGGGGTCGGTGGCGTGGCAGCCACGTGTGGCGGCTGCGTGGCAGCCATCGCCATGCTCATGGGAGGCGTCTTGGGGCACTCTGCACTGGCTGTGCCACTAGCGGTGCTCTCTGTCGATAGGCTGCCCCTCTTGCGCGACTGGGAGCTGCCCGAGGGGTCGACGATGCCGTGACGCTTCTCCAGATGGGTGCGCAGGAAGTATTTGTTGCAGAGCTCCTTGCGACAGATGTAGCAGTAGGCTTCCTGGAAAACGTTGGCGATCTTGTCAATTTCAGGGCTTAATTTGGGTTTCACATGGTTCGCTAGGCCGAATTTAGGCGACTTCTTGCGTCAGAATAGCCTGAGGGGTTTCTAAGAAAATCTCAATTTTGTGTCCCCCCCCCGCCACATCGGAAAATCTGATCCGGAAAATCCGTCACTGATGTTGAATTAATTCTGCACCTACATTTATTCGACGCAGCTACACAAATACAAGTTTTGGGCGACATCAGTTAATACCTTGTTCAATATGGCGGCGATATTGAAATCGCCGCGCAGCTGCGTCAAGCTACACATCTGTGGTTCTCTCTTCTATGTATGCGGCTGTCTCGAAATATCAAATGAATATTCAGTTGATGATGTACCACTAGCGGTCGCTTGCATGACACGGGGTAACTATGGAGACAACTGGGCCATAGGCGGTTCGCTAGGGAATGGAAATCAAGTCCTAATGGGGGAAAGGGGGGAAGCTCAAATAAGCAAGCGCGCGTACCCTTTCGTGCTAGCGTTTTGGACTTTCATAGCTATCCCTGCCTTACCCCCCCCCCCCCCCCCCCGACCGCGCTCAATTGAGCGAAGGTTTCTGCCCCGCCTGCCATTTGCTATCAGAGAAGTTATGTATTTTGACGAAGCACCTACTGACGCAAGTCGGAGTTGAATGGCGCGCGTGGTACCCTAATAAAAACTTTCCAGTATCCCCAACAATGCACGTAGACTAAAAACTTTCGAGAATCCTCCACAGCGCACGTAGGCAACACACACCCCAGACGCACTGCACTGTACCTGGTTGATGGGCTTGTAGACTGGGCCCCCCGTGGGGAGATGGGGGTCCATCTTCAGGCTCTGCGGAGGGGTGGCCTCCAGGATGCCCGGGGGCACGAAGGCACCACCCAGGGGTCCCATGGGTCCCATTGGGGACCCGTCTTGGCTCGAGGAAAGGCTCGCGGCCAGATTAGCCAGTCCCAAAAGCCCTGGGGGCACCATTGAGGTGGGGGGATGCCCCGCCAGTTGAGTAGGGAGCAACAGGCCCCCTCCCAGACGACTGCAGAGGTCCTGCTGCTGCAGCATGGCCTCTGTAGTGGGCGCAGTGGTAGAGGTGACGCTGACGTCGACGTTGGAGTTGAACTTGACGTCCGCGACGCTGTTATTGACAGTAGACGGCTCGAGAAAGGGGCGCGGCAGGCCTGGAATTTGCCATTTGCGAATGACGATTACCACTTACATAACATGCAGCCTATTGGGTTCAAGCCGCCAGGAGTGCAAACAAAACGGGCGCGAGAAAAGTCGAATTTCGCGAGCGAGCGAGCGAATGAGTGAGTCACTGGGACTGCAGAGCGAGAATGAGATAGAGATAGAGAGAGACGTGTAGTGCGTAGTACGATAGGAAGGGAACACAAGGCAAACGGCTTCTGCGAAAGCGCCGGCGAAACAGCCTCTCTAGAAAAGGCCAGTTTAATTTGAAAAGCGCGCGGCAGGCGCGAGGCAATTTTTCAGCCGTTTCCTGTTCAAAGGAAGCGCCCTGACATTCCAGAGAGGAAATCGTCCGAGTTAATTTCTCACTCTCTGTTCAAAATGGGGTGAGAGGAGTGCACCACAATACATTGTATTTTCGAGCCAGAATCACATGTTTGTATTGCGGCAAAAGGGTTAATTACTGTCATAGTTGCAATAGAAGCGTCCTACTAACCAACTGCAAGTTTGGTACAGGGTGACAAAGTACAAAGGCACAGACCCTGTAGTATCACTGCACCTGTACTGCGCACGGTAGGAATTGCACCTTGAACTTTGTCACGATGTCGAAATTGCATCATGCGTGTCGGTCTGTCAACAACTGACGACACTGACTATGCAACTTCAGTGACAAAGCTCTTTCAACTCAGGAATTCGAGGGCAAACACAAACGAGAGTGCATTGAAACGGACTTCGCTCTGCTGAAAATAGTAGGAACACAACGGCAGGAACAACACAAAGCCGGTCGAAAACAGGATTTTGGCTTATTTTCAACTGCGCGACTAGTGGATTTGGGGGCAAACACGCGAGCTTTACGGCAGTGAATTTGCACCGCGCGCGCGCGCGGCTAAGGAGTCACTCGACGAGCAAAAGAACGCAAAGAAGAAGAAGTAAACAAAGTTCGACGCGCTCGGGAAAGCGGCAGCGCGCGTCAGCAAAGGGGGGGGGGGGGGTGTCAATTCACTCCCCTCTCACTCTCCCCTGCCTATCTTTGCCTTGTATTTTGAAATCGCCGCCCGCACGCCGAATTCGTGACTGGAGCGCGGAGGAATTTCGAAAATTGCCACTCGAGCGCCGCCGAGCGCGCGCAGTTTCGCTAAAGCGCCGCCTACTTACACCGACGACAAAAGGCGCCTTCGATAACTGCGACAACAACAACTTTTCGAACAAAGTGGCACTCGAGTAGGGTGCGCCAAAGGAGTGACTCGTGCGGACGGCGGGAAGTCTTTGATGAACTTTCACGTAATGGCTGCCCAAGAGACAAGGCCTGCCTGGAATTCTTACGAGCTTCCGCCGTCACATGAGACATCACATGAGGGAAGAAGTATGCCAGGTTCAATTGAGTTGAGTACGTTCAGTCAGTGCTGAGTGCAGCCCACATTTCACATTTCACACCTACTGTTACATGAAGAGACACTACGCAACAATGCGCTCGCTTTCGAGCAGAATTCAACGCAGGTTCTCAGAGCCTCGAAGTTCGCATGGTTTCTTCATTGTCTTGAACCGTAAAACAGCGCGCACTATACTAGCTATGGCGGTGTAATACGCAGGCGACAAAATTACACGCACTCGCCAGTACACAGTACACAGCCACAGCGACGGAGGAAACCAAAAGGGAAAGAACCAGCGCCGAAGTTCAAAACCCGCGAGTGCGAGGGATGGATAGGATAGACTGCGCGTTCGAGTATGCCACAGACTATTTCCAAAACTTGTGTCCGTCCGTCGGCGGCCCGTTCGCAAAGCGAAAGGGAGAGGGAGGGAGGGGATGCAAGTGGAGCCCATTTTAAAAGTGAGAGGACAAACGCGCGGCTCGCTCGCTCGCTCGGCGTCGATAAAAAAAATTCCACAACTTCGCCTGTGTTGCCATCTTCTGACGGCGCTACACACACGACACCGCGAGCCTAAGTGCGCGCACGCGGCCGAGCGTAAAACGTTCGCAAAAGTGGCCTCGACAGTTTTTCTTCTAACGACTTTGGAAATGGGGCGGTTTGGAAGGGAGGTTGCGAGCATTCCACAGGTATGTAACCATGTGAACGGATGAGAAGGAGAGAAGGTCGACAATGTGTGACGCACGCGAAACCAGCGTTTCATACAATACCACAATGCATTGTTGTATAGTTGTATAGTATGTTATAGTATAGCATACTATACTATACAACAATTCCTTGGGCATTTGTTGTACAATACTATACTATACAACAATTGATGTCAGATTTGGCATACTATAACATACTATACAACAATTCGATCCTATACAACAATGCAATGTTGTATAAAATTGCGGAGTTGTATGCATCAAAATAACGCATAGACGGCGTCCAAAACTCAAGTATGGTCACAAATCTTGTGTTTCTGTGGTGATTTGGCCCGATTGGAGGTCGATTTTGCACTGAATTGTACGGCTGTGGTTAATTTTCGCGTCTGAAATCTAACACTCAGGTGACATAATTCAGCCATTTCCAATTTGCCGTACAACAATTCATATTGTTGTACAATACAACAATTGAAATTCCAGAGGCCATACTATACTATACTATACAACAATTCATTTCGGAGGGTTATACAATACTATACTATACAACAATACAAAATTCTCGGCCAATACTATACCATACTATACAACAATTAAAACCAGGCAAGTCGTCCGGGGGGCGCAGTATACTCCACAAATTTGAACTCCTACGCATGGTGACTCATCTGCTGTTGTGGCCTCCCGGCACCCCCAATCGCAAAAGCAATGCTGAATTCGTGATCTACATCCCAAAATACCCCAGATTCGACATACAACACCCCTAGTTTCCTGTGGACTCCGGGAACTGAAATTCTGCACGTAGGGTACAGTAGCATGCAAATTCGTCATAGGTATGTTCAAACATCATCTAAACACTGAACGGATGCCAAATTCGTAATCAGCGCCGCCGAAAACCCCGAAATCGAGCATAATATTGGCAAAGTCGACCCGACGCCCAAAATTCAAACGGACGCTGCAGGGATACTGTAGCTTCGAAAATTCTTCCAAAACACTTTTCTAGACCAGATTTAAGCGTAGAATCGTTTGAAACTACTTTTGGAACGATTCGGCAACGCATTCGAGCGCTATAGACGCCGAAATGCGAAAATCGCAATTTTCGACCCCGGAGTCGAAAAAGTCGCAGTGTAAGAAAGTTTTTTGTGTTTCGCCCGATTTTCTCCGTTCATGGCTCATTCGATAGAGGACATCTGGGAAGGAGCACCAAGAGCGGTCTCGCCGCTCCAGCTGCTACCTAGCTCGCACAGCAGCCCGTCAAAGTCGACCCGGGGCCAAAATTCGCGAATTTTTCAACCATTATATGCAACTTTTTCGAGTTCTACCTTGCCTAATGCGTTTTTCAGTACTTTGAAAAAATAAATTTTTGAATTTCCCGCCAACGGGGTCCCGGAGCGTGACCCCGTTTGGTGTCCACCCTGCCCACCCACTAGGCCTACCCAACGCAAAAGACCGTTTGGAAATCGGCCGCTTCACGCGCGAACGCCAGACGGGCAACTTTTCTGCTTCCGCGCACAAACGCTATATACTCCACACTTTTTTGTGGAGTATAATGAATTGTTGTATGAAACGCTGCGCGAAACACGATAACCGCAGGTACCACTATTACAGTACAGTACACACCGCCGCTGGGTTACTGTAATAGATGGTCTGTAATTACACATAAAATTGGACGTCTCCTCAGGTACGATGACATCACGCCACGCCTACCTACCACAATCGGCATCGTACTCAGTGCAAGCGATGCGCTCCAAATGCTCGCCCGGCAAAGCGTAATAGAGCGCATGAAAGTCAAAAACTCGCTCGCTCAGTTGCAAACAGCGCGTCGCGCGACACAAAATTGGAGGAGTGACGGGCAATTTCGGCGGCGAAAAAAGTCCACCCATCGGCCCTTTGGCTAGAGATGCGTGCCGATAGAAATCCGCAAACGCGCGCTCGAGATCGGGAAAATTTCGCTCCGCCCGCCACGCGGACGCACCCGCTGTCACGCGGAGAAATTTAGTGCGGCGGCGGAGCGGCGCGAAAAATTTCGCGAACTGCGCTCCGCGCGCGCCAAATTTAGCGACAGTCACTGAGGGAGAGACAGCGAGCAAGACGGGAGCGCGGGTGCGACTGACTCTCACTGACTGTTCGACAATCGTTGTAGAATAGAAGGTGTAAACTCCGACTTCGCCGGGACAAAATTGCACTCGCCTACGTGCGGTGCGAATTGGGTGAAGGAATGACGAAACCTTCTCGAAAGCGTAAACACAAACTAGCCACTCGGGCCTGTTTGTGGCGCCTGATAAGAGAGGGATTGTGGGGCGTTTAAACGGAAAAGTCATGCGCGTGCACAACGCCACAGCCGTAAACATTTCGCTGATAAAAGCTCGAAAACCGGCGCAAACTAGAAGGAACTGCCACAAAAAGTGCCCGCGCTGACAAGTTCAACGAAACCATCGAATTCTTTCAGAGTGGCGCTGATTGAACGATTCAATCGGGCACCTTGGATTACGGTACTTTATGCAAATCTGAACGATCGAATTCTTTGATAGTGGCGCTGATTGGACGATTCAAACCGGGCACGCTGGATTACGGTACCTATAAGCAAATCCGAACGATCGAATTCTTTGAGAGTGGCGCTGATTGGACGATTCAAATCTGGCACGTTGGATTACGGCACTTCATGCAAATCCGAACGTTCGCTGTTATTCATAACGGTGGGGACGCACATCGTATGTAGTTCCTGCTTACACGGGAGGAAATTCAACACCACTTCAGTCAACAGATCCGCAACTGTTTCCGCGAGAGACAACGGTTGAAAGGTGGTCAAATTTAGTAGGAGTCGCACAGAGGGCTTTTGTTTGCCCAGCTGTCTGCGGCTACACGAAACTGCCTGTTTCTACAAGTGACACGGGCGGGTTTCACGGGAAGGGTAAAGGAAACTGACTTCATTGCGGCGTGCAGGCGACTAAAGGCCGTTGGTACCTAGATTAGAACTGAGAACGCAAGCTGACCGTTGAGGACACCGTAAGACGCAAGTTGGGGAAGTAAACAAGGGAAACGTGCAGGAGAGCCTGCAGTGAAGCACTCCGACCCGAACTAGAGAAAGCAGACCGCCACTCACTTATCTTGAGAAATAAGGCCGATTTCCGCCCAAAGGTTCTCCACAAATTCCGCCCGCGCGCGAGTTTCAGAGTACGCGTATTCCCTCCACCTGCCGGCGCGCAGCAGAACTCCACCGAAATCCTGTAGGTAGACCAGGCCGAATTGAGTCCAAAATGCGCCATTTCGCTTCGATTCAACCAGTAGCCGGCAGCTAAGATTCGGGGCTGCGCCAATCGCAGACTCGCCTTGCCATTTTGGACGGTAAGAATTGACAGTTCATGCGCAAATGCTTACTTTACCACGCCGCCTTTCCACGCTGCATTTCCTTCAATTCAGAAGTTTGAATGCGCGCGCAAATTTAAGTTGCAAATAGTTTGAGGAGAGTACAGTAAAAGTTGCATTCTAATTTGAATTTCGGCATTAGGAAAGTGGCTGTTTGATGGCAAAATCGACACAAAATGGAGAAACCAATAGCGAATTCGCGTTCCTCGCCGCGAAATACCCTAGAATCGACGCTTCAACCGTACAATTACCACACTTTCAGATTCGTCGACGTAGGGCTACGGTAGGTCGATTTTCGACCAAAACTCGCCAATCTTGATCCGAAACGCCAAAATAACGCCAGATTCGGCATCAGCGACCTCGAAAACACCGGGATCGACTCCAACATTGATTTTGACCACCCGGGTGGAAATTCGAATTTTGGACGCGGCCGGGGTACGGTAGCCGAAAAAATATTTTTGAAAATCGATT
This sequence comes from Linhomoeus sp. GSCO2_2, assembly GCA_030248115.1. NCBI lineage: Eukaryota > Metazoa > Nematoda > Chromadorea > Monhysterida > Linhomoeidae > Linhomoeus > Linhomoeus sp. GSCO2_2. The sequence continues at coordinate 35,054 of JASAMZ010002426.1, forward strand.
CCGGATCAGTTTTCAACGGGGAATCGCGTGGTCCAGTCCATTTGGCCGTAAATCAACGCAATCGAGCGCTAGAATGGCCGAAAGTCAAAAATCGGCATTTTCGACCCCCGACGGAGACCCGTTGGCACAGCAGAACTCAAGATTTCCTCGGAGGATTTCGGCGATTTTGGTCTTAAACGAAAGAGAACATGTTAGTCTTGCCGATTTGAGATATCTGGCCCGATACAACAACTGCCTGATTTACTAGGATTTTTGAAAGGCAAATTTTTGTCAAAAAACCACTTTCGGCTACCGTAACCCGAGAACGCGTCGGCCGATTGGCTCGGGATTTTTTTTCCGCAAAAGCTCTCGTCGAGGGCTATAACATATCCAAAGGACATCGAAATCGGTCCATGATTCCAAAAAGTAGCCTTAGGGGAACACCCTCTCAGTAAGTAAATTTTCAAATTTTTGAATTTTTCTCAAAAATTTTCCACCACGCGAAAAAAACGAAGGCCCGAGCACCCCTAGTATCCCTCGAGAGCTATCGAATAAAAAAAACCCCGTCCAAATCGGGTGAACCACGCGCGAGAAATCTTGGGGCAAAAAAGTTAGTCGGTGTCAGCTCCACTATAGCACTCCGCCCCTTTTGGGGTCGGAGTGCTAACAACCAAACAAGATGCGTGTAAGTAGGATGCGCCGCGCCGTGGAAATTTCGCGCGCGCGGAATTTTCTTGAGGCGCGTTCGCGTAACTAATTTTGCGCGCGGACAGCGAGCGGCCGATTGTTGCGAGCGCAAGTGCAGCGCCGTTGCAAGGCGACGACGTAAAATTTCCAGATTTCGCGACGCGATAACTTCCGCGAAGAAGAAGCGAAACTGCGTAGGGACGAGGCGTAGTAACGACATAGGTGCAGGCGGGGGGGGGGGGGGGGGGGGGGGGGGGGGGGGGAGCCACCCCCCCCCCCCCCTCTGGCCCCGGCCTCTAGTGAACTTTTCACTGATACTCCCCCCCCCCCTGGCAACCGAAATTCGGAAAAAAATCAAGAAATTTCGGAAATTTTCGTGTATTTTTGGTAGTTTTTGGTCCTATTTTGTCCCAATTTTCGCCTGTGGCGCTGTATTTCGTCTATTTATGCACAAATTAGCGTGTTTTTGACCAAATTAAGGCGATTTTTAGCGTATTTTTGGCCATTCTAAAAAGCTGTTCACTGGTCCCGGGACCCCCCCCCCATCTCAAAAATTTTCCTTAACTAGAACCCCACCCCCCTGGCCTCCGGGTGGCCTGCACCTATGAGTAACGACCGCACAGATTTTCTCAGAAGACGAGTCGTGAATCTCGACTTTGACAGTTGACACGTGAATCGCCAAGTTTCGTGCGCTCCACGTGTTCTAGCCTTATTCACATTGCGTCCTCTCAGTTCACACTAAAGGCGCGCGCTGCAAAACTCGCCTGCTTTCGCGAAGCCTCATTTATAGAGCGAACGAATCAGGGTCAAAGTGTCGTTACACCGCAATCAAACGAAGAGCGAATGAGGCAGACCAGCTACGTGGATGTGCGAACTGTTGTGTAGGAATGCCAAATTCGGTCCCACCAAACCGCAAGCTGCACAGTGCAAGCACATCTGCTTTCCTCAAGTCAGACCAATTGCTTGCTTCAATGTATAAAATGCCCACCTGTGGCGCTGACGGGGGGCGGCATGCCCGCTTCAGAGAGGGCCGGTCCGGGGGGTCCCAGACCCATGAGCTGTCCCATGGCGAAGAGCTGCAGGGGGTTGAGCGGCCCTGCGGGGGGCGGCGGCGCCCCCTGCTGCGGCGGCGCCTGGTGGACCAGCAGCACGTGACTCTGGACCGCCAGGGGGTCATCGAAGGGCTGCTGGCAGAGGGGGCAGGCGAAGCGAGCGCCCGCGCCCGCGCCTTCGGCGCTCGGGTTGCCGAGGGGAGGGGGCGGGGGCGCCTTGAAGCCCTGACCCAGGAAATCGGCTCCGGACATCATGCCTTGCTGTGGATGTTGGTGGTGTTTGGCCGCTTTGTGCGTCTGTAGGTACCACTTGTTGCAGAACTCCTTCTGAAATGGGAAAAGGGAGTGAGTGTGTGACGGACGTACGCACGCACGGACGGGCGAACACGCGCGGTGGGGACGTCGCCCGGCGTGGGATAGACTAATCAAGGTTTTCTGTAGGCGTTGAGTTAGAGACACGCCGCCTACGCTAAAAGTTGCTCGATTAAGTGCCTACTACGTAGGCAACTGCCTACGTAGTGCCACTCATCCTCTATTTCGCCGATCGCCATAGGCTATAAAAGGGCGGCGTCTGGCGGCTTCAAATTAAGAAATGGGAGAGAGACGACGCACCTGCTTGAGACGGTGATTATGAGTAGGCAGAATATCTGTGGGTGGGTGCTTATGCGTGGTTGTCTACCCGCGTTCCGTAGCAACTTGGGTACTATGCTGCGCGTGGGAAGTACGTCGAGTACAACCCAAGAAACTACACACAGTTGGAGTGAATAACTGTCCTATGTTACTGCTTTGGGAATTCGAATTGAAAGGGCGTGCGAAGCAAGCCGGGTGTAAAGAGAGATTTGGATGTCTCTTAGCCTGAATTGGCATCGCTTCTGCACTACACAAGGAAGAGAATCCTTCAGAAGCTGACACATTTGTATTCCATGGGGAAATGATAATAAAAGTTGCTGGAATACTTGCGATACCGACTTTCCATGACTTGCCGAAAATTTTCGAAGAACACCGAAATCGCTATAAGGTACCTGACAATATCTTTGGAAGAAAAGGTCTCGAATTTTGGCTATTTCAGAATTCCAAAAGTTCACACGCCCAGATGACCTTTTGCTATCAACCATTATAGTGCGCTACGTTGCACTCACTGAATAGCTGATGTCCTAAATGAAACGTCTGTCCAGTCTAGTTGTACCACATTTCCGAGCTAAAAGTCTAAAACCGCCGGAATTCGTCTGTCGCTATAGCAGGCTCGCGCGCTAATTAGACCTTTTAGCCCTCCCGCCCTGACTCTAGCCCATACAGATACACGTGTACGGATGCTTAGACGTATGGATCTTAATCAGGTCAATTTAGGTGTGCCATCGCTTCAGAGGTTGACCTACCGTAACACCTTTCAGGAGGTACTGTACCAATTCAGCCGCAAAAGTGCATGTGTTGAGGTATTGGACGGGCGAAGTTTTACACCGGGCTGGCACCAGGGTGACCAGATGTCCCGATTTTCCGGGATTGTCCCGATTTTGCGCCTCAAAATCCCGGTTGAAAGGGCCTCCCAAACCGGGACAAATTATGGCTTTTGACGAAAATTCCATCTTTCATAAACCGAATATATGTCGCCTGCGGCGCCACTTTATACATCAAGTTGGAATTTAGAGCTTAGGAATCGCGAAAGTCTCACCTGCGGTGCTTAAGTTTAACAAATTTTGTACAGGGAAGGCCAAAAATGTCAAAATTTTCGCCTGCGGCGCAATTCTTAAAGTTAAATAGGGGGTTCGCGACATTCATCATACGTGATTTTAGCACTAAAATGACATAAATATTGCAAAAATTTTGCCTGCGGCGCTATTTTAAGATGTTGAATTTTGTGTCGTTTCCATTGACCGACGGTGTCCCGATTTTCCAGTCGATCGATCTGGTCACCTTGGCTGGCACTGAGCTTTTAACTTCTCAAAAGTGGACTTTTAAGTAGCCAAAGACGGCTGGTCGAAGAATTTTTAGAAAGTCTTTTGTCCCTCTTTCGCACCCCAGCGTTGGTCACGCGAAGTTGCGAAGACCCAAAATGTCCGTTTGGACGCTAGACGGGCGCGCGACCTTAAAATTGGCCGACTTTGCGTCAGCGCGGCCAAAACGGAAACGAAGCTGACTGAAAATAGACCGCAATTGCCCCTTTGGCGGCTCAATCGTACACAGGACGATTCAACCGAGGTGAACGAGTTGCGTGCGAAGAGCCAAAGTGGAAACAAAGGACGTAATCGCGTGCCTATTCGGGGAAGCGGCCGAAATAGCCGCGAAAACCGGATTTGGCAGCGATTGAGAGGTTTCAGATGACTGTCCTACGTGGGCGGGTTACGGTAACGGCGGCCAAGTTAGAAGAGGAAAACACAACACTCGACTACATACTGACGAAAGGTGGCCTTCACAATACCCTAAGCAGTAGATTGACCAACGTACAACAGCGCTATTGTAGGCCACTCGCCGCGCTGCACCGTACCCTAGGCACGGAAGACAGCAACACACTCTAAACATTCACCTGACAAATCTCGCAGTAGGCTTCAGGGTTGAAGATCTTCAGCGGCGTGGTAGAAGTATCCGTTGCGTCTTTTGCGGGCGCGGTCGTGGTCGTCGTGTTTGTCGTTGTCGTTGTCGTCTCGTCCGGCCCGTTTTCCGTTTTGTTGGGCCGCAAGTGCTCCGCTTCCACGTGCAGCTTCAGCATGATCTCGTGGGAGAAATTGTCGCCGCACTCGGCGCAGTGGTAGATGCGCGGCGTCTTTTGGTCCTGAACGGAAGAGGGTACGGTACTATACTGGCGCGAATTTGAACTGGGAAACGGTATGGAAGTGTTAAGCGGCGCGAAATTAGACTGGAGGACGGTATGGTAGTGTAAGCGGCGCGAATTTGCATGGGAAAACGGTACCGTAGTGTAGAGGCGCGAATTTGAGCGGGAGAGCGGCAGCGTACGATAGAGAACACGAGAAGGGGCTAGCAAAACACGCTTTCAATTTCAAACTGAACGAGAGTTGCGACTGTTGCAACGTCAGTCCTTCCCAGAGAACTACTATCTGAGGTGGGCGATTTGCCCTTTATGCTTCTCAATTCAAATTAGCATTCAAATTACAATGACACCACCTGCTCAAAGCCCGCCCACCCTATAACACCAATCTACTACTCAGTGGACTTGGCCCCCGAGTAGAAAATCCACTGCGTAGTCAGTAGAGGCGTTTCTGCCTCAGGCGACGACATTAGCGGTCGTCAAAATAACGCGGTGTCCGACCAACGCACCAAATATGCGTAGGCTTGGGACAAGGAAATGGAGAGTTGGCACTTATTAGTAGCACGTAAATGCCAAGTACTATTACCGGCGTGAGATTATAAAACAACTTGTCAAGTGGATTAACATAGCGTGATGCACTAATAGAGCGAAAAGAGGAAGACTACACCAACGCACGATAAAAGCGCAGGCATTTCTCAGACTTTGACGTTAATCGCAACGTCAAATACATACATGCAATGTACCAAACCAGCTACCAACCATAGTTGAGCCGAAGACAGATTGCAAGTACCGTAAGACCGTAAAACAGGGCGCTTTGGTGTTCCACAGAAATTCTTACAACTTGTGGCCAGCGCGAAAAACCACCTCAGGTGGGGCGTCCTTACTTCCCCTTCAATGAGAGTCTCCATGGAGCTAAAGGTCGCCTTCCATGGGAGAGCAAGTGAAGCGAACGCTTTCGCTGCTCTCAGTCGGTGGGGAAGGAGTGAACTCATTTGTGCGCACGCACAGACATATTGGAAGTGTACTACATACAAACCCAGGCTAGAAATGCAACTGGAAAGGGCGCAGTTGAAGTTATTGATATGCTCCATCTGACAAACAACGGTGCACGCCGACAGTGGAACAAAACTCAGGGTTGATTACGCCTACAGAATGCAAGCCTCTGTGTAGGCTGCGCTAGCACATTCATAATGAGCGACTGATTGAGAAACTCTGATGAGACGCTTGTGGCAAAATCCACAAGTTATCTGGATTATTTTGGAGTCCCTCTAAATTACAGGTATGTCCTCATGTACGAAGCGACAGTAACCTTTGGCATTGCGCTGTCGTCAACAGACGGCATTGCCGCTGATAAACAATCGGGACCGCTAGATTTGCTACCTCACAAGGGTTTCGCGACAATCTTTTTAGGTTTCCTATTACAGTATGCATACCCATGGCTACCTAGGCGTCCGCTCTACTGCTACTAACGCAGTACTAAACACGACGACATTAGAAAAGATATCTAAATAGACCCGGAAACTCGGCCGGATACGGTAGCTCGTAAGAGCGGCAGTGTGTCTAAACTACCTACGTCAGAAGGAAACATGGTGCAATTGGGACACGCTACCCATTCAAAACGCCCACGGTTATTTCGGTGTCATTTGTCGATGGAATGAGCTAATGGAGTTTTGCGCAAAAGATCCTAAAGTTCAGACGTACATACAATGTCTGTAATGTACCTTCGCCTACCGTAATCCCACTCGCCAACAATTCTAGCCAAGAAGCCCAGAAATGCTCTAATACAATTAGGGCGCCTAAAAGAGCCAATTATAGCTCTCCAAGTAGACACAGTGCCGCGAAGGGGGGGGGGGGGGGGGGGGGGGGGGGTTGCCAATCGAAACGCGACACCCCTCAACGCCGCAAAGCCTGGAGGTTTTAATTAGCTGAATCAAAGGGCGGGGAGCGGCTGAGTTTCCGCTCGCCCGGACGGCGGGTGTCAAAAAGTCCCGGGCTAGATAGGACAGCGATATTTTTATTGCGCGAAGTCTCATACGTAGCTATGGATGGAGCGAATTCATACGAACCGTGGGGAAATCCTACGTGTGCTCTGGCACACACTGTGCGGCTTCTCGAAAGTACAGTACACTCCGAGCCTGAGACTCGGATAGTCAATTATGTCGAAAGCTTCAAACAGTGCACTTTGATGGGCCGGGACTCGGTGGAATCGATTAGTGAATTGACGTATTGACGGCTTGCTAAACATGGACACATGTCACCGAATGGGTTGGAATCGTTTTGACGGGCTGTGTGCGCGCCGTGCGTTGATGTGATAAGCCAAACTTGAGTAGCCGCAAATTGTATTAAATAATACACGTTGTGCGATAAGTGCACATAAGTACAACTCAAAACTTCTAAAATTTGAAGTTGGATCATGAGAGGGTCACCGATTGGCTGGAGAGCAGCTGGTCATACACAACTACTGTAGGTACGTAGATTCTCAACCAATGAAAACATACAAACAAATTCAACCAACCCCCACCCCCCCCCCCAACACACCAACACACCAACCCAAAAACAAACCCCAACCCAAACCAACCCCCACCCACCCCCCCCCCCCACCCCCCCCCCCCCCCCCCGCCCCCCGACGAAGCGGCCGCGGCGGTGGCGGCGGCGGCGGCGGCGGCGGGGTGGCCGTCTCCGCAAAAGGAGAAATCGCCGCTACCTAAGACGCCGCCTAGTAACTATCCTTCTGATGAGGATGAGGACATGCCGACGGCGTCGACGAGGCCAATACATGACGCCTTGTCGATGTCGACTACGAATTTGTTCGGCGAGGCCGAAGTCGGCAGAATGTACGAGTTTCAAACTCCGCGTGAAATTCCGCGGCGGATGAAGAGTGCGGCAAAACGGGTGCGGAAGCCGCAGCCCTTTGAATTGCCGCCAACTTATGCGCACTCGCAGGCACAGGGCCTGGAGGAAGGGGGAGGGGGGGACCAAAGGGGGGGAATACGAGCCGTGAAGAACAGATGGAAGAAGCGGAGGCGCCTGTAGGGCACTCTGCTGATGAACAGGATGATATAATGCAAAGCTCTAGTGACGAGGAAGAAGACGACTCAGAACTGGCGGCGCAACAAATGCACGTCGGGGAAGAGGAGTCTAACGGCGACCAAGAGGAAGAGGGTGCTTCTGCTTCGGTGGCGCCTGTAGGGCACGCCGCAGAGGGGCAGCCTATCGGAGTAGACCAAACGGACGCCGATGACTCGTACGGAGAAGGGCAGTTCGGTGCGCCGGCTTTTGTTCAGCAGGCGCCGCCGGCGGCGCAAGTAGAAGTGGCGCCGGCCGCCCGAATTGCCCAACAAGGGTACACGGGTGAGGAAGTGTACTCCCCGTCTATGGATGTGTTGGAAGGTGGCGTTGAACCTCAGCAGACGCCGGCTGAGCAGGCGTTTGAGCTGATTCCACGCCACGCGGTGTTTCGCCCAGATCCGGCGGTGCCGGATAAAAACATCAAAATGGAAATCGCAGACGATGACGACGACGATGTCGATACTATTGCAGATCATAAACCAATGGAGTCGCAGCACTCGCATTGGGCTTATATCTGCGAAACTGGCCGTAAGGTGACGGTCAGCCTTCAAGAGGGCGCGGGAAATTTCAGACCGAATGTACCGTGGCCGGAAGCGCTGCGATTATGGCCGACGGGCGCCGCGGATGAATTCCCGGCACCGTTGCGCCTAGCCGGCGAATACCACCTGACGTTTGACCCAGCTCTGGTCGTGTACAATATCGACCAGGACGAAGACGTGCTGACAGTGACGGAGTTTCAAAGACGGGTCAGCGATATCAATGACGCCACGGCACTGCCTTGGAAGGAGTACGTGGCAGAGCTCATAAGTCAAAGAGGCAGGGCGGTGTTCGTGCCACCTGTCGATAACAGAGAACGAGCCAGAGCTCACCGGCGGCTCAAGGGAGCCGATGAGCGGGAAATTTACCAGACTTTCCGCCACCACTGGCATCAGTATGTGGCCAGAGTGACGGAAGAGATGATAGTGAGCGCTGAACAGGCGGGCACTAGCCACAGGTTTCAGAATGGGTGGAAAGCCCATACTTTGCAGGTTTTCCTGCGAATGATGGACAGCCAGGGGCGCTGGTCCTTGTTGGCTACCTGTCTGTATAAGCAGGACCAAGTGCAGTGGCTGATAGACCCTGTGTTAGCCGCTGCCTATAACGACGTGTTTCCATGCCACGTGCGGCTAGTGAAAAATGCTAAGAGCCGCTCGTATTTCTCTACGACCAACAGAGTTGAGTGGTTGGAAGAGACAGGTCAGCTCCACAGGCTGTGGGAGCCGAGAGACCTGGGTACGGATCTTTCGATTTGGTACACAATGACGACAGTGGGGTATTGGAAAATACTCTACTACTGGGCAGGCCGGCCCGTAATGGACGGCCAGACGGCGGAAGACACGGACGGAAGTGTGTGGGTCGTGGAGCCCACTGAGTCCCACGAGCCCAGGTACATTCCTGAGTATGCGACGCCGACAGAGTACGAGCGTGCGCGACTAGAAGCGCAGACAGAGGAAGTACTCACTGCGCTGAGCAAAGCAAAGCTGACGGATGAGCAGGCGACGGGTCTCCCGCCACTGCCTATTCCGGTGGAAATGTTGGATCAGCCGAATGATGAGACGGCTGAGGGTTTCGACCTCGGAGAGGAAGCTCTGGGGCGAGAGGAGTATCAGCCTAAAAAGAGGCTGACGACAAAGTCGGAGATGGCGGCGGCCATCAATGAAGTTCATAGGGGCGGAGAAACCCTTATGGATAATCCGCCGCCTACTATGATGGAGAATTTTGAGTGGGCGCAAGCGGCGTCTAATTATATGATGACGCCGATTTTGAGGCACATGTTTTCGTGGCCTAAGGAGCCTGAGCCTCTGAAGTACACGGTGCCGTTGCGCCATACTTTGGAGACATTTGTCGTCCAGAAGCTAACCAACTACTTCCACCGCCTACCGTACAAGTCGGAGTCGGAAAGAGAGCAGGCCTTGAAGGATGGCTTGTCGCTCTACCCCGACTATGTGCTACAAGAGTATTTGCGCTTGCTGGCGCCAGTCAATAAGAATACGGATCAACTCAATAAGATGGAGGCGATGGTAGATATCACTCCATTTAGGAACATGAGGGACGAGCATCGTTGCCTCTTCTTCCAACCCGGTCCGTATTTGGCGGATGACTTGAAGCAGACGTTTCGGACGTACGGGGATGCGTTGCCCCGTAGGGCAGACGGACAGCCAGCTAACCATCCGCTGGAAACTCATGAGTGCAATCGGAAGAGGCACGAGTTTGGCTATACGGCAGCGCAAGCGTATAGCGAGGCCCGGCCCGGGTTGGGGTACGCGGGCAATGATTTCGAGTATATGATAGCTCATTTGGCGTTTCTGAGGGCGAGTACATATTACGCCCTGCAGTATGGGGACGACCCCAGTGATAATCTGGACAGAGGGGGGATTCCGAAATACCAAACCACCCCAAAGTGTTTGCGCAAAGTCCAGATCCAAATGCCAATCAAACCAGACTTGCCTGAGGCGGCAGAGAAGTTCTCCAGTGGTGCGAGGACGGAGGCCACTCAGACAATTCTGGAAAATAAGTACCGAGTTATGGTACCCTACCCGCACAGTACGGAGCGGGACCCGAATGAGCTGGCGGAGAGCATTCGCCAGGCTGAGTATCGCGATAGGGTCGAGTCGAACATCCATTTTTACGACCCGACCCAGGAGACCATGCCGCGCATGATTGGCGGCAAGCGATTGGGTCTCCCTGACAATTACAGAACGGGACCCTACAGACAATTTTTGGCGACTGCGTCGGCGCACGTGTTTTCGCCGATTGGGTCGCCGGGCATTTACATGACGGCGACTGACCAGAAGTCGGCAGCGCAGATGCTGCAGTATTTGGTGGACGTGGTGTCGGACAGTCCAGCCGGCGGCCTGATGTCCATAGCCCCGGTGTATATGCAGCACGCGCCGGGGGACGAGGCGTCAATGAATCCACAAATTTTGCAGTGGATGGAGGAACTGAGGAAGTTCCTACCGGTGCAGTGGAAGTTCGATAGACTGCAGCTGGTGGGATTTGTGATTTCCACAGTGTGCGGGATCACTTTTTCGTTCCCGGCACATACGATTGGCTACTCGCACAGAGATAGAGGAAGTAAGAAACAAATGGAGCCGATCATGTCGAAAAGGTGGCGGCAATTTTTCAAGTACCATCGCCACACCTTTGTGACTTGGAATGCAGCCAAGTTCAGAGCGGCTCTGCAAAGTTTGTACGGCTTTGACTGGGAGAACGGAAATCTGTTGGACCTGAGAGCGTGGTACAACGAGGCGAGCGCGGCGGGCCACCCCCACGCGTACGACCTGTTGCGCCTCTGCGGGCCCAAAGAGTACTACCGGAACATCATCCAGGCGGCGGATGCGCCACTGGACTATGCGTTCTGGTACAATGTGGCCAGTCAGGCGACGGGCCTGGAACAGTGGGACTGTTTGTGGGTGGCACTGGGAGAGCGCTACGGCCAGTGGTCGATGCTGACGTTGACGCTCTTCCTGGTGTTGGTCCAGATGTGGGAGTTCGATCTCAACAACTTCAGTGACTACTGGAAGGAGATCTGGCTGAGAACAGTCACCTACCTGCAGATCCCACCGCCAGTCCTGTTGAGGACGTGCACCTTTGCCAAGAATTACGAGGTCGATCAGGTGTTGACGGCCGAGTGTTTTGATGACGACACGCGAGCGTTGGCGGCGGCAATGGCCGACCAGCCGGCCAATCTGAGAATGGCGGTTTTCAAAGCCATTGGAGAGAGAGAATTCACGGAAATGGAGGGAAATTTGAACCTGAAGCACCAGCTTTTCTGGGCGCAACAAGGGCTCGATTTCCCTGCCACGCACATCTACGCGATGGCGACGGCTGCGCGGTTGCAGCTGAGAGATCACACGGCGATCAATTTCCACACTCGCCGAGGGCTGGGCGAGGCGTGCGCGCCGTCTTACGACAGGCTGATCAAGAGCTCGAAGGAGCTGCTGAGTTGGTCGGGCCGAACGGGAAATGACATACCCGTGACTGAGATGCTGATGCGTCAGCGCTACAGAGATTCGGCCATACAGTACGCGCAGTACAGCGCGATGTACGACAGTATTCTCTCAGTGGTGAAAACCAGTGAGGAGTTCAGAGAGCAGGGTTGGCAGCCGTTCCACCCGCTCAATGTGTGTTTCACCTACTGGGACGACGACAAAGGGCAGCTTAGGCTGTGGCTGCCCGATCCGAAAGAGAGACCAACCCCAGAGCACGTGAAGTGCTTCGTGCACGCGAATTACTACCACGAGGGGGAGTTCAGAACCCCTCCAGGTCAGCCCAGGATCGTGTACAGCACGGATCCCAACATTTGTGACTGGAACAAGGGAATGCTGTCCCTAGAGGAGCAGCGTAAGAAGCAAGTTGACTGGGCGGAAAAGTTGAACTCGCCTAAGAGGCGGAGCTTGATAATGGAGATCATAGCTAAGGAGGAGGAAATGAAGGGGGAGCCGATCCCTCGGCCGCCCAGAGCAGCGCCGGCGCCGCTGAGAGGGCAGATTCACCGAAACAGACGGCGAATCAGGGGAGAGCGCGATCACAAAAGTGCTCTCAAGCAGGCCGAAATTGATCCGGCGCTGGCAAATAAGCGAATGTCGTGGCCCGTGGGCGGTCAGGCGGCCTTTCGGCGGGCCACTGACCAAAGAGCCTACGCGCACATGCACGATCTGATCCAGCAGCACATGATCCGCATGGATCGTGGCGCTCAAGTGATCGCGGACGTGGTCCTGTACGCGATGGCGAGACAGGGCTACACGTTTGATGAGGAATTCAGGGGGTGGCCAAAGACGCCACCGGGGGGGCACAAACGAAGCGAGCGCTGGCGATACAATTTGCTCGTCGGTATGGGCGTAGGCGTCGTCAATAGAAGTGGCGAGCGCTGGCAGCCCAGGGCGATTGACGACTTTACGGAAGTGCCCGAACCTAATTACCGGGTGCTGAACCACGCCCTGAATACGACGCACGGTGGCAGGGCTATAGCGCCCTACGCCGATACTAGAACTGGGGCGACGGTCAGCAGGCGGACAGCGCGCAGAGGCAAACGCCACAAGTGAGCCCAGTACAGGCTCAGCAGAGTCAAACGCGGCAAATACAGTCGGTATTGCCTAATCAGGGGCAAATGGCCGGTGCGTCAGCAGGGCTGCAACAGCAACCTGTTGGACACGGCCAAGGCCAAAGTACGGCGATGGATACGTCACAGCCAGGAGTGGCTGGACAGAGTCAGCAGAGTGAAGGCTCTGAAAGGCTGATTCACGACCCAGTTCGTGGAAGGCTGCTAGTAATGAGAGCAGATCCGTCGTATGGGCCGTCCAATGTGCCCATGTACCATATG